>QLSS01000250.1:171063-182057 GCA_024372645.1 Trichomalopsis sarcophagae
GGAATAAACAATGGGACCATCTTATATATAAGAAAAATTATAATCATGTTAGAGATATCTATATATATATATATATATATATATATATATATATATAAATTTTTTTTATTCTAACAAAATTTCATTATTAAATAACATGACAATACTAAAGAAGAACACCAACACCTATATAGTATTACTAATATTTAACTTCATTATTCGTTATTATTAATTTTCAACTTCATTAATCGTAGTATATTATATGTAACTCTATAATCAAAAGAATGTATACTTTTATATCAATATTATATGTACTATTGTATCAAAAAAAAAGAGAAAAAAAAATAAAATAAAATAAAATAAATAAATAAATAAACAAATAAAAATACATAATGTACACTAAGAGACAATGTAAATGCTCGCAAGGCAGGGAATAGATATTAAGGAAAGAAACTCACGAAAACTAATTGTGAGCGTCAGAGGCTCACCTCAGAACGTTCATCCTAGGGGGAAGGTGTGAAATGCTCATTTTTTTTCGCATTTTAAAAAATACTAAAAATCTATAAGATAAGCTATTATAAAATAAAACCATAAATACCCTTCTTACTAAAATGTAGCATACAATAAGTTACAATTGATTCAACAAATTCAATAATTAATTGAATTAATTGGGTTATCAGGATAAGAATAAGGAACGACAACGTAAGATAATTAAAATCAAAGTAAAATCAATTAAGAAAATCAATAATAGTAAATGCACGCAAAATAATAATAAAACGAAACACCAATATTCGCGCACACATACTACGACTCTACAGCAGAGGCAAGAGACCAAGTGAAGCACACATTGCAGGATTACAGCAGAAACTCAAAGCTAAGCGGGGCATACCGATACACACACATCTCGGTTCCACGATGGGAATACAGCGGATGCAAGTAGAGCAGAGGGAAAAAAACAAGAAGTCTACTGTACATCATGGACCGCGTATACACGAAAGCGACGCACGGGCAATGAAGAGAGGCCACGAAGCACGCAACGCTATCGGCAAATGACACATAAGTCACGCGCGCTAGTAGCTCGAAGAGCTATCAAAGAGGACACCGCGAAAGTCGGCTCAAAATGCACAAAAGGAGCTTCCATGAGTCTGTAGATAAAGAAGGTAAATCAGAGACGAATTTGACAGGAGAAGAGCACGAGGGGACTCAATGTACTAGAGGAGAGGATTTTTACTCTGGTTTTCTGATTGGCCCTAACAGCAAAGTCACATGCATAAAAAGTTCCATATAAGGCAAGAAGTTGCATCTAGGCCTAATAATTGGTCAAACACCCACCCCTCCGAGGAAACGAAAATCGGAGAGTACCTCTCCTACGGGAGTATAAAAAAGCCCAGCAACAGGTCCGCAGATCGCCAGTCTGCATCAAAAATTCGTTACCTCTCGAAAGCTCTGCCCGAATCCGGTTCAGTATTGGACTTAGAATTATTTCGAAGCATCGGGACTTATAAAATTTCTGACGGGTCAAAACTTAGAATATTTCGAATCGGTACAACTTAGAAAAATTTGAATCGGTGCAGACACTTAGAAAAATTAACATTGGCGTGAGAAATTAGAACATTTCGGTTATTGAGACAACTCGAACATTCAGATTATTACATCGCTTTATTTGCAATTGTGTATTTATCATTATTACGTTGTGGTTCGTTATTTTTAATAATCAAATCATACGGAAATCTAGCCAGTTGCGAGCGAGCGTTACCAAATTTTGTGGCAATTGAATAAACTTTATATCATTTTAAAACGCGAGTGAATTATTAACTGAAAGCTCCTGATCCCTGTCGCCCCATTCGATTCGAGATCCTCCGCTTGGAAGCCGAGTTCAAAGTTATTGAGAGGACATGCTGGGAGGAGAGCAGGTCATTGCAGAATAAAAAGGAAAAGGTAAGTGAATTTAATTACCCAGGCTGCATGCCTCTATTGCGCATTTCTCTCTTTCTCTCTCATTAGCTAAATTCCCCATTAGCCCCACATTCGCGATAACTACATCACTATTAAAGTAACATCCGTGCAACCCTCTCTTAAAATTAGCTACAGAGAGAATATAATTAAAATCGGTGCGTACAACGGGACAGTGCGAATTCTAAAGGATTTTTCCGGCGGTTACTGGAGGCCGTTATACAAAATAGATTGCGAAGGTAGCCAAGCACCGACGGCGCTCAGCTTCGCTCTCTGAAGCTTTGTCTTCGTCCGTGCTTATAAAAGCGAAATAACCCGTAGAGTTACTGTTCGACGACAGCTTTCAATAGCTTAGGACATAACACTGGACATTCGCGGCTGCAAACCCTCGCGAGATTTGGCTAGATAGAGCGAAATCCGGAAGCTCTGTAGTCGCAGCCGCCGGAAGAAAAAGTTCTCTGCGCCGCCCACGTAGTTCGGCCACGGCATGAGTCTGGCTGACGAGACGCTCTGGACATTCGCGGCTGCAAACCCTCGCGGGATTTGGCTAGTGACAAACCGCCCACGCAATAAAGTGACAAAATTGCGGCCGTCTTGTGTAAAGTCTTAAAAGAGAATCTTGACCTGTGCACTTTTTTTACCTGAAAAGAATGATATAGACCTACGCTCAATTTCCGACTCAGCCAATAAAAGAAGATTCTTTGCCACCCTCGCAATACAGGCACAAGCATCTGAACTGTTTTATGTAATTAGGTACTGATAGAGTATTGCGGCCGAACGTCACGTACGCGAGAATTTCGCTTGTTTTTCAATTCCGTATTTTTCACAGGCGGGCTAAAAAGTTTTTCTCACCGCCCACGCAATAGGTTCAGACAAAAGCTTTTACACTCCTACGTGCATTATCAATTTGGAGATGTGTATGGCTGAGAGACGATAATCGAGCAGTTTGTTGCCCGAAAAAAGAGAAAAATTTGGTTCTTTATCAGACAGGGGCGGCCGTGAAAATCGTTATCGCCACCCACGCTATTCACATCGGAGCCCAAGCCTGATTGGCGGAATGTCGTAAAGCAGTCTTTTAGCTTCACCAGCATGTCCTTATTATGGAGCTGCACTCATAGTCGATGTAGGCGTTGTTCGCAGTTTACCGCGAATTAAGTGCGGTGCAGAATCAAGACTGTATTAAAGAGCTAAAAGTAGTCTGAACGCTTGACAGCAGCTCGGAATTGTTATAGCATGTTTATTAAGCAGCCCGCGAATGCAGTCGTGCTCAAAATCACGGAATCATTTCCAAACAGAGCGTCTGTCGCCATCTGTGGATGATTCGTGTAAACTCAAAGTTACTAGGATCACTCGACTTTCTTTTGTTGCTCTTCGGAAAAAAAATTGGGACTTCCGCGAAATCGATACATTTTTTTATTGTATCGTTGGATCATTATTTGCTCGAGTCGAGAATCGTTGCGCAAACGACTTTTCCAAGCTAAATCGGACCCAAGCTACAAGATTACCGAGGTTCTTTCAAGCAAAACTTATTATTTTCGAAAATAAATTTTGTATTTTTTTTAGTCTGATTAGATTTGATCGACTTAGTTTGGAATTATAATGATCGAAGTTGCATTCATTCCTAAATTGGCACTCGGTATATACACACATATACATCGCCTGTACGACTGCATTCGTGTACTCATACAGACGACGTATACTAAACCGATTGCGACAGCACAAAACCGATCGCCGAACATCGGAGCGAGTGAGTAGTAGGGGCTGCGCGGCTACGGCGCCAGCGCGGCTACGGCGCCAGAGCGGCTACGGCGCCACCGAATACCGACAGTCGGTAACGGGTAAATCTGTCATACCGACGTCCGACGTCCGACGTCCGACGCGGGCAGCCGGAATTTAAATTCGATGCATGCATGGAATTTAAAAATTCGTGTGTATATGTTTTTACCGGCGCGCAGCCTGCATTCGAATTTCTTACCGATTTGATCCTAGTATTATAATTTATTACTTTATGGATCATTCATTAATTGTTAAAGTATAGGTATAGAAAGAGTTTAAATAAATATATGAATTTTTTCTTTCTTCTTCTATATCAATGTAGAAATAAGACTTATCCAACTTTAAGAATTCGGAAGAGATAACGGAAAGGAATAATAAATATAAATGTATACAAAATATAAGATTACGTTTTGTTTATTAAAAAATTATATCTCAATACAAAAATTATTCTTAACAATATGTATTATATCATCTCATAACCTCTTGTAACCTTGCTGTTCTGGCATAGAATTCGTGTTGCTGGAATACTTGTTGAAATAATTTTTCCATTCTTTGCTTTTATCAGGAGGCTTAGAGCAAGGCTCGCCTCGATATGTATTTAAAAAAATGCATATTATATGAGCATATTATGAAAATGTATAAGTCTCAATGTGAAAAAATTTTATAAGTGTAGAAGTATAAGTGTTACTTTGAAATAATACTATATGAGTATATTATAAGAGTATTGAAATGAGTATTCGAACAAATGAGCAGTGAATGACCGGCCCGTGATAGATCTTCCCCACTCCCTACGGCTACATCTCTCCTCTCCGCGATCATCGTCGCCGCTGCCACCGCCGCCTCCTACTCCCACTCTCTCTCACTCTCTCTCGCTCTTTCTCGCTCTTTCTCTTTCGCTCTTTCTCTCTCTTTCTCTTTCTCTCTCGCTCTCTCTCTATCTCCACATTACGCTCTCTTTCTTTCTCCTGTTCCGCACTCACCTACCCTGCTCGTACATGTAACCACAACGCTCTGTGCGAAATCGTCATCACCTCCTACTTTCGCGTATTCTATCCCTCACGTATAAATATGGGCTCGCGATGGGGCGTAGACTTTCAGTATTTCAATGTTCACAAAACTCTGCATCTGATGTAAAAATTTTATGATAGCTGCACCTCGAGCAACACATTGTCAGACTTGTAATTATTTCTCAATTTCATTAATAATTCTAATATCGACTTCTTTTATACTTATATATTATCACATATCTATTCTTATACGCTTATACTTGTATACTTATAAAATTCTATTATTCTTTCGTACTTATAAATCAGTAAGCATGTATGAACTTTAAAAATTATCTAAATAATCATATACTTATTGAATTTTCCATACTCATATACTTATACAATTTTGATGTAATGATACTTGTAAAATTTTTTTCATACTGATGGTTCACCACCGTTAATTAAAAACTTTAAATTTCATAAATTCCCGCCAGTGCCTCACTTAGGTCAACGCGCATACGTGAGAATGTATGTGTACAGCACTAACGGAAATTTCTGAAATTGTTAAACTTGTAATTATTTTTCAATTTTATTAATACGTCTAATATCAACTTCTTATACTTATATATAATAATATATCTATTCTGATACGCTTGTACTTATTAGATTCTATTATTCTTTCATACTTATAAATCAGTAAGTATGTATGAACTTTGAAAGTTATCTTTATACTCATATACTTATAAGTTTTTATGTGATCATACTGATGAGAATTTCTGAAATTTAAACTTCCAATTAACGGTATTTTTTCATAATGATTTCATTAATAAACACATACTTACCTTAAATTAGAATGTTTAAATAATTTTAATATTTTTATTAATACGTATATACTTACATTCAAATGCTTATAATCATCAAACAATAAAATATTAGGCTAAAACTAAGTAGCTCCCTCTCTTGAGAGCTCAGAAACCATAACAATATAGTTCTTGGTAATAGTTTCGCTTTTCTATTCTACAAATTTTACATTATTATATGATATATTTATAAAGTATATTCATATTGTATTTTGTATACTTATAGTGTTGAGCTATTTTATTAAAAAGTAAAACGTCCCCTTCTTAACACATTAATAAATATGAGCAAAAGTTTAGTGATAAATATTAGTTAATTTATCATTTAAATTTTTAAAATATGGTTAGAAAAATCTGTATTATTATTCATACTGTTAGTCGATTTGAAGGAATAGTATTTTTACCCTCTCTTGAATATTTATGATGGTTTTATCTTTTTCCAGATTATATATTTTCAGAAGCTGACTTAATTTTTTAGTTGTTAACAAGCAAGAGACATGGCTACTCTTTTAGATAATTTTCAATCATTAGTGAATCATCTGGAGGAAGCTGAAGAGCTTTTATTTTCTAGACCTACTACTGATACGATTGTGATAAATCGTTGGAAAAGTCAGTGTGATTTATGTCTCAAACAGTTACGTTATGTCTTGAAAGACAATCTACTCTCTGTCTCTGAAAAACAATCAATTATACATATGATTAGTAAAATTGAATGTTTTAAGATAAAATTACATGAGGGATTGACAAAATCCGGTGGTGGACTTGTACAAAATAAGATAAATGCACGTGTAAGATGGATTGATGTAGATAGTGCATTTAATAATAGGATGCGTACCAGTATAGTAGCTAATATTCAGCATATTGATGTAAAGAACTTTTTACAAGATGCTTCAGTTTTATTCATTAGGCGAATAAAAAGTTTTTTTAAGAAGAATGATAAGCCACTGAAAATTAATTCAGTCTTATCGTGTAAATTTAAAAAAATTGTAAAAAATGCTGATGGTGATGAAGAGGGAGAATGTATTGAAACAAAGCATTTCAATACAAGAAATACAGAAATTTTTGCAGCATCCACAGTTAAACAGTGGTTTATTGATCACATCATGGAACCTCTTCTCACTAACATAGAGGAGTTTGAGGAGCAAGATTCTGGTTGGACTTTGCATTCAATTGTCAATATACAAATTAACATGAATGTATTTAATCCAATACGTACTGGTAGCTCGTATATACCTCTGCCAGAATTTTTGATTAAAAAAGAAGCATGCATAAATGTTAAAAATTCTGATAATCAATGCTTCAAATGGGCAATTCTATCTGCCTTACACCCTGTTCCATCAAAAAAACATCCGAATCGAGTGACAAATTATTTTCCATATGAAGAGGAACTTAATATGAGTGGAATTGAATTTCCAGTTTCACTGAAAAAAATTCCAAAGTTTGAGAAGCAAAACAATGGAATTTCAGTAAATGTTTTTGGACTTGATGAGAAGAGTATTGTACCTCTCTATCTGACATCAGAGAAAAAAGAAAACCATGTAAATCTTCTTTTACTCACTGAAGTGGAAACTGACTCTTTGGAAGAGAACATATCTCACTTTGTGTATATAAAAAATCTATCACGCTTAGTAAGTGATAATCTTGCACGTAGAAAGAAAAAAAGGTTTATATGCGACCGATGCTTAAATTTTTTCTTTAATGAAAAAAAATTAGCAATGCATGAAGAACATTGTAAATTCCTAAACGATTGTAAAGTTAAACTCCCTACAGAGGGCCGAGACTACGTAGAGTTTAAAAACTATGGTTTTAAAGAAAAAGTGCCATTTACAATGTATGCTGATTGTGAATGTCTATTAAAACCACTTGAAAGTAAAGACGACAGTGAGAGTAATACAACGCCTATGCAAAAGCATGAAATTTATAGCATTGGCTATTATTTTAAGTGTGCTTACGATGATACTCTATCTGTATACAGATCTTACAGGGGTGTTGAAGCCGCTCACTGGTTTGCTGAAGAACTGCGAATTATTGAAATGAGTGTCACCGATTTACATAAAAATGTGATGCCTATGACTCCTCTAACGTCGGACGAAATAATCAGTTTTAGTACTGCTACTGTCTGTCATATTTGTGAAAAATCATTTTCGGACAGTAATGTAAAAGTTCAAGATCATTGTCATCTTTCAGGAAAATATCGTGGAGCTGCACATGCTGGTTGCAATCTCAATTATCAAGATTCTAGAATTATACCTGTAATATTTCACAACTTAAGCGGTTATGATGCTCATTTTATAATCTCAGATGTATCAAATCATTTTCCTGGACAGGTCTATTTACTTCCTATAACAAAAGAGAAGTACATTTCATTTACGAAGAGTGTGGAGAATAGTGATATTAAATTCAAATTCATTGATTCTTTTCGTTTCATGCCTACATCGCTCGAAAAATTATCCTCATATCTCGAAGAATATAAGATCGTCGATAGAGAATTTTCAAGCTTAGAAAAAGAAAAAATTAATCTGCTGACGAGAAAAGGTGTACTCCCATATGAGTACATTACTTCGTGGGATAAATTGGATGAAACGACTTTACCTGATCTAGACAAATTTTTCAGTACACTCAATGATACTGGAATAAGCATGGAAGACTATGAACATGCGCCAAATGTATGGCGTTCGTTTAACATACAGACATTGGTTGAATATTCTGATTTATACATGAAAACTGATATATTATTACTCGCAGATGTTTTTGAAAATTTTCGAGATCATAGTATAAAGGCGTATGGCTTAGATCCTGCACATTATTATACTACACCAGGATTTTCTTGGGATGCTATGCTTAAACATTCAGGTATTAGATTAAAACTATTGACAGATATTGACATGGTTTTATTCATAGAGCGAGGTATTCGAGGAGGTTTAAGTCAATGCTCACATCGATATGCGACTGCTAACAATAAGTACATGCTGCAGGATTATAAGACTGATGAAGAAACCAGTTTTTTAATTTACTTAGATGCCAACAATCTTTACGGTTATGGAGAATCGCAGTATCTTCCATACGATGACTTTGAGTGGATAACTGATTGCGAGAATTTCAATTTTTTCTCAGTAGCAGATAATGCTCCAAACGGTTATATTTTAGAAGTTGATTTAGAGTACCCTTATGAATTGCATGATGATCACAATGATTTACCCTTCTGCCCAGAGCATCTAACACCTCCTGGATCTAAGCAAAAAAAACTATTGGCTACACTTCAGCATAAGAAAAATTATGTCATCGATTATAGAGCTTTGAAACAAATCATTGCTCATGGCCTTCGTTTGAGTAAAATACATCGAGTTTTAAAATTCAAACAATCTCCATGGTTCAAGTCTTACATAGACTTGAATAGCTCAATGAGAGCACAAGCTAAAAATGAATTTGAAAAAAATTTTTTCAAATTAATGAATAATGCAGTATATGGAAAGACAATGGAAAATGTGCGAAAGAAAGTGAACGTAAAGCTTCTAACAAAATGGGATGGAAGATATGGAGCCCAGGCATATATATCATACCCAAATTTTCATAGTAGTTCTATATTTAATGAAAATTTGGTTGCTGTTCAGCTTCGCAAGACTGAAGTTATAATTAATAAACCTATTTACGTGGGACTTGTAGTCTTAGATCTCTCTAAGAGACTCATGTATGATTTTCATTACAATTACATGCGAAAAATGTATAAAGATAATTGTAAACTTCTGTACACTGACACCGACAGTTTTATGTACGCTATAAAGTGCGATGATTTTTACGAAGACATGAAATCAAACATACATAGGTTTGATACATCAGATTATCCAGCTGACAATATATTTAACATGCCTCGTGTCAATAAAAAAATTGTTGGTCTTATGAAGGATGAGTGCAATGTCAAGATCCTTACTGAGTTTGTCGGCTTGAGAAGCAAAATGTATGCCACTCGGATCAATGGTCAAGATTGTGTGAAGAAAATCAAGGGAATTAAAGGTTCCGTTGTAAAAAAGAGCATTAAATTCGATGATTATGTAGATTGTCTTCGAAACACATGCATCAAACATCGAAAACAGCACGTTATACGTTCACGACTGCATAATGTGGAAACCATAAGACAGAACAAAATCGCTCTAAGTCCATACGACGATAAAAGACGCATTCAAGACGACAATATACAGACTTTAGCATGGGGTCATTATACGATCAAAGGTACGTAAGTATAATTATTTAACAGATCAGTTTAATTATTTTTATTTCATAGTTTTTTAAAACATGCATAACATTTTATTGCAGAAGCGTGAGAAGCAAAGAGGGGGGAAAACGTGTACATTTTTCGGACGATGTCACAGTTCATCCGATGTATGCATGGAAATTTGCCTATCATAAGGCTCGTTGCGGAGAGTGGGAGCAAGCTGCCCGTGATCGAGAACGTTTCAAAATGAGGATTGAGAAAACACATACAATTCTTATGCCAGTACTCTTAAGAAAATGTAAAGAAATTGGTATAAAAATAAATGAATAAGCAAAAAATTTTTTATTAATTTTTTTATTTTACTTATATCCATAGTTACACGTCATTTTTGTTTATCCAACTATTATGAGAGTTATCAAAACCAAGCCATTTAACATATAACTTATTTCCACGTTTCTTTAAAACTTTTTCAACTAAATAAATATCAGGATATCTAGTCTTGAGAAGTTCTTCTTCATAAAATCCACCTGCTATTGGTTTATCTTGATAATCCTTCAAATGGTAAGTCCGTGGAATAGTATTTGATACTTTATATACAGTAAAGATTTCAGTTGACCAGTTAGGTGTATATCCTTTTTCAAACAGTTGCTTACTCTTACTAACTCGAACTTTATCATTTACTTTGAATTTAGCTTCCTTATGTTGACGTAATTTTTTTTGAGCAGCTAATCGAGTAAGAATTTCTTTAACATGTATGGATTTTACATCAATAGGTTTCATACCAATTGTCCGATGCTTAGATTTATTGTACTCTAAGGTTATATCTTGCAGTATATCTATCCACTTATAATTACCTCGTAAACTAAAACGCTTCCACATTTTACTTTTAAGAGTACGATTAAAGCGTTCACATATCGAAGCTTTCATATTGCTATAAGTCGAATACAAGTTTATTTTAAAATTTTTCATTAATTGTTGAAATTCCTTGTTGTAAAATTCTTTACCACGATCTGTCTGCAAATTTCGTGGTACTCTATTTTTTACTAGAATCGACTTCATAGCTTTAGTTACATATTTTCCACTTTTTTGCTTTATTGGCACAGTCCATGCAAATTTGGAAAAAATATCTATGACAGTGAGCATATACTTGAAGCCTTTATTTTGATTTGCGTACGGTATCATTTCAACGAGATCTGCTTGCCATGTTTCATCGATATCTCTTATTTTAAATGA
>QLSS01000251.1:882-33297 GCA_024372645.1 Trichomalopsis sarcophagae
TATATATATATATATATATATATATATATATATATATATATATATATATAAAAGAAAACAAGTAAGAGAAACGCAAAATAGAAGCTAACTCACATAACAGTGACAAAAAAAAATGCATAAAAGACGCGATAGAAGAGACTGTCGGAATTGCTATCTGTAACAATCCGACGAGAATTGACAGGACGCACCGCCGACTCAGAAGGAATATCTAATATAGGCGAAGGCGACCCACGGACGAGAGTATTCACGGGAGAAAAAGAGCAGCACCTAGCGTGACTAGTCCATTCATCGGGTTTTAGAAATTGTCGGCAGCCCAGATATTGATACCGACAAGCATGCGTTTGCTCACCGGCCGGAGATTCCAACACTAAGTTTCGCACATTGCCACGCGGACCGCGGCAGATAGCACAAACCGTAGTATTATCCCGACAAAAGCTACATACCGAATGACCATTTAAGCATTGATAAATAGGCTTGAACATGTAATCACAACAAATCGGACAGGGTACTAATACGGGACCGGAATTATTCGTAACCGATAACCGGGAAGAAGGACGCGCGTCCACCTCGGTACTATGCGATGACGAATCACTCGATAGCATAGAGAAGGGAGAGGTGAATGAATCGTTAGCGAAATTAACCTCAACCACGGATCGCTCAGACGGCGCACTGAGCACCGACGGTGATAAACGAGGTAAAACGTCCCGAGATAAAGTTACGCGTGAAGGTACCGCGCGGGAGACCTCAAATTACGGCACGGAGCCAAAAGACGGGAGCAAGTCGCCGTCAGACGGAAACACCGACTCGTAATTCTCCAAATCCATACGCGTAACGTTATTAGTACTGTCTTGGATTACGGGACGAGAGATAGGTAAATCCGCGAAAAAATACCCGGTACAAGCAGGAGCACTGTCATCGAAGTCGCTTCTAACAACCGGCGCGGGAACTGCCTCGGGAGCAGAAATCGGAGCGCTATTATACCAATAACCGGCCCACTCTAATATGTTCTCTTGCATCGAATCCGACCCACCGTTGCAGACAGACGAAGCGACCAAATCGCGAGTAGTAGCGTGCGGATACACGACGGATGTATGCGGCACCTCGGTACCAGAGCGCTCCTCGCTAACCCCAACCGGAAAGGAAGGCGGATAGGTACTCGTCATTGGGGGCAATGGTGCGGAAGGATAGGACACTGCAGAAGGATAATACGGGAATTGGAATACGCCCTGCACGACCCGACCTGACAGACTCGAGCTCGGCAACGTCGTCTCGGCAGAACTGCGGCTAGGCGTCTGACTATGCCCAGGACGTCTCGCACGTGTCACATGGAGAAAGGACTACAAACATATTACAAAAATAAGGGAAACAACACACGGACGAATAACGGAAACTACAAGCAACTAACGGAATAACAAGTTAAAATAAAATTACTACTCACTTGCGCACTAGGCAAAACAACGGAAATGGGCCTAGTCGAAGGTAGACTGCGCCGAAATACACAAGAGCCAGATGAAGAAACAGATCCCGAGGGCCGACGGCAACCACGATCAGCCGCTCGACTTGATGTAGAAGAGGAGTCACGCGCAACAGGTGCCCCTCCAATAGCTCCTCGACCAGAACCAGACTGAAGGCGCGCTAAACGCCGCCCTCTAAGAGACTCCGAGACGCCAATGGTTGGTGGATCCACGGTAGAATTGTAACCCCTGACAAGGTTCATCGACGCCGAAGAGTGCAGATACTTCCGAACAGATCGGAGAAATAGCATGTCCTCGATCATCTGATCAAGGGTGATAGTCGGAGCTTCAACTCGAGCCAAGATGCGATCCACAGCAACCCTCATACGAGACGGAAGAAGAGGCGAGGACGTCCGTACTTCACCAGCCGGGAAAGATCGCCTAGGGTAAGAGCACCTAAAGGTACAAGGTTCAGATCCAGACCCACACGAGCCAGAAGAAGCCATCTTTCCTTCTCTTCTCTGAAAACACCAGAGAAATATGTAAGGGAAGAACACAGCTTCCACGAAAATATGACCACAAAGAGCACTTAAGGGGATGTCGTAGCCAGAAATCGCGAGTTGTAGGATACACTACTTGCGTCACGTGGTATATGACATTGTATGATGGCGCCATCTATCAGAACGAAGATCCGCCAGTAGATGGCGCCTAAATTAAAAAAGGTAATAGTATGTAACACAATCAGCCCTGTTGAAAAAATTGTGATTTTGTTATTTTATTTACAGCAACAGAAAGTATAAAAAATATTATTTTATAGAATTTAATAGTCCGATCCCAAACTGTTATATAAAAGTTACGTGGTTTTGATGTAATAATTTCCAACACTTTTAGTAATTCCAACAAACGAATAATTAATTTTTTTGCAACGGTAATATGACTGTTGTTTTTGCATTTGTTTATTATTATATGTTATATATATTTTTTGTGTATTTCAATGTTCATTCTCTTTTGAACTCCGTTGAGATAAATCATGAAGGCATATGTACAATGCACTTTACCATGTATACTATATTTTCTTCTTTTTTCTGATCAATCTTTGTAATTTTGTATATTTGATTGAATATTATATACAATTATTTTGCAGAATTACATATAATAATAACTTTTATTTCATAATCCTCAGCATTCCTTCAGAGATAAGAGGAGGCCAAATATATTCGGCTTGCGTGAAATGTGCTGTAAAAATTAATCTAACAAAATGAAGTAATTTTATTACTATAACTAGTACTACGATGTTATAACTACCACGATTACTTCTACAGCTATTACAACAACAACTACTACTACAATTATGACACGACTATGATTATTGCTGAAACTATTACTACCACGACAAAATCAACTTCTATTAATACGACAACTATTACTGATAAGTAGTATTGCTGATATTTCAAAATAATATTTGCAGCAGTGAAAGATGACAGTACCATAACAGTTCAATTGAAAAGAGCTCCTCCTACGCCCAGTTCTATGAGACACGCCGTTAACTATTTCTGTCTCCCTAAATTATTTAAACTGTTTATTGTATACTGTCAAAAATATCACTGCAATGTCTTCACAATATTAAACAGAATGACAATTACTTTAAGACTAACAATTTTTTTGCGATTTAGTATCATAATAAAGAATAATTTTTTTAAATTAGTTGCCATATAATATCGTGCTAAATAAAAGTTACAGACTGCATTAAAAAATAATTAGTTATTATATTACAACAACTACAAATATAATCAAAATTCAACTTCAATGTACATTATATATTAATGTTTCTATTTAATTAATCACTCTTGATTTATATTTTGTTATAAAAATTTTACTTTGATTTGAATGGTACGGGAATTATTAGTATCAAAGCAAACATATTCGATTGTCTTTTCGACTATTATTTATTTTATTGTTTTCTGGCGATAATCATATCATAACATGCAACATAGCAATATACCATCGCTCTCAACGAACATTAATACAGTTCACATTAATATTGAAGCCACATTTTGGATTAGCCTTGAAGACTATCAGAAAACAGACCTTTTATCACATCCAAACCAACAGAATCACTACTTTTTAAAACAAAACAAATAGTGAATTCAGTTAGAATTAATGACATTGAAGAATTATTGGAATTGTAAAAAAAGGTTTTAAATTTCAAAATTAAATAAATTTTTTTTCAGTTGTATAATAAAAAAATGTTTGATTGAAAGTAATGATAAAAATTTTTCCAATTTCAAGAATTTTGCAATCGCATTGATTCTAACCAACGTCGCTATAAGTTTTTCTTGAAAAATAATTAAGCTATTATTATGGAGAAGATATGAGTTTTGGTATTCTTCTAAGCTACTCCGAAATGTGCTACAAAATCTGAACTGTGTTAGTCTTTGTTGGGACTGACGATATCTTCATTCATGAATATTTCAATGATCGTGCAATTTTATTCACGTATTGTAGGAAATAGCAATAATTCTCTTTTTTGTAATACTTGTAATAAATGTCGTCTCATCACAGATACATCCAAAGAAAGAAAAATCGTTCGTAGGATCGCCTATTAATATTAAATAAGTAGCATTAGCGATGGCATAAACACCGCAACTGAAACTATCGGGCTGTTTTGTTTTTAATTTTACGAAAATAATGTCGTTTTCCTTAACCGTAGAAAATTGTTTTAATACGTATTTCATTTCAGTTTCAACTAATTTACCTCCAGTATAACCAGGTATTGTATCATAAATCCGAACCATTGTTTCATCATAATAAGCTAAGCGCCAATGATTTGTACATGAACCTCCAAGTATTGCAATATTTTTTTTTTCGTGCCGGTTCAACAGCGTTAAGATAGTATGGATATACTGTACTTTAAACGTCATAATCATAATGTTCTTTCACGATACTTAAAAATATATCAATAACATCATCACTCAATTTTTGTTCTGCATCTAAAATCATATGATGAAATTGACTAACATCTGTCAATATTCCTTTAGTATCAAGACAATGTTTAATATTGTCAACTACCTTTGAATCAAAAGTATCAGGGTCTGTGTCATTACTTTCATAGATTACACAATCACTGTCATTAGAATTTTCATAATTATTTGGAAGCAAAGGCAAACTGTTCGGAGTATTTTTCTTCTCTTCACTTACTTTGATATAACACATTGTTTGTATATCATTATTATTAGATTTCTCGAGTGTTAATTTACTTTTCGAAGAGGAATCCTTTACATTTTCTGGCATTTCCGTTAAACTGTTCTTAGTAACAACATTTTCATCTATTGGAAATCTTGCATTTGAAACTTCGTCTTCAAATTGTGTCTTCTTTTTGTTACCTTTTGATTTAGTTTTTTCTTCATGCTTCTGCTTTGCTTCCAATATGTATGGTGGATCTCTGATAGGCATACCCCTTAAAAAGCTACTGTCCAAAATTTCGGAAAGTAAGCAGTGGTCATAAAATGATGACAACTTTGGTTTCATATGATTTTCCCAAAATTCATCATCTCTTTCAACTCGTTGAACAGCCAAACCTTTAGATGTTCTTAACGTAAAAATACAATATTGCCGTTGATAAAACCATTGATGCGTTTTTTTCATGCAATTACTTCTTTTATCTAAAAAATTTAAATGTGGAAAACTTTTCATCGCTTCATCAGGTGACATATCTTTTGCACAAAAAGGACTTTTAATTTCTACAATTCCATCGTCATCAATAAGTCCGTCAGGTGATGCACCAAATCTAGGATCAGTTTCATCAATAAACAGACCATTCAATGCACTATTTTTTGACAAATGTTTGGCTAACTCTGTTCATGCAATTTCTTCTTTTTCACGACCATATGCCATAGCAGGTGTATCGTTAAGTGTCGGAAACAGAAGTGATTTAACAACATTTTTACAGGATGTTTGTGGTCTCATACGACAAATACGACCAAAATTTGATGCAGTTAACATTTGTTTTCGAAGATTCATCCATAAGTCTGAGTTGCCTTGACTTCTTGTTTGAATCTCAATATTAATGCGATCTCTTTGATTCGCCAATAATTTGTTATAATGATCTTTTTGTAACAATGCATACTGTTCTGCAGGAAGATCTGGTTTTTCACATTTTGGCCCATAGTTTTTATCTGTTTTACTATAAACATATTTCCTTTTTCTTCCATTCATCATTCTATCCATTCTAGTTCTAGCGACCTTTGTTTTGCGCTTTGTAACTAATTCTTCTAAACAAATCGGGACTTCTTTACCCATATTTTTATAAATTTGGATGTAAGCTTCTTGGGTATTGCGCTGTAATATAGCTATAGCAACTCGCGTATTGTATTGATTGCTGCAACCTAAGTTTGTACGTTTACTACAAACTTCTTTAGCAACAATATTATTAAAGGACTCTACAACATTATTAGCTACTTTGTGTAACAAACTTTCCGCATGGTTACATAAATATTTAATGGGTTCGTCAACTTTGTCATAAAAATTAAAGGACTTTAAATAGGGTACATAATTTATTTGTTTTTCTTTAGAATCTAAATTTTCGTTGCAGGTATAACCAAATTCTTTGGTTAGTTTTGTATATTTAATATACGTTTTCGCAAACCTATTACTTTCTCATCCCATGTTTTATTAACACACAAAAGTTCTCGATCAACTTCATAAATAACTGATTGACGAATTTTTAAAATGTTATCTTTAACCATATTACGAAGCATAACGAATCCATTTTTCTTTACGCTTTCTTTTGTGTCATAGCCGACACTGTTTTTTTACATAAATTTCGTAGTAAATGATTGGTACATTCGATTTTTCGAGGTACAATGTTTAATTTTGTATATGGGTTTGCATCGATTAAGCTTTTATGAAAATTGTTATCGCCATCGCCGACAAAATATTTATATATCAAATTATGATTATTAATACTTTGCTGAAAACCCTCAACTAAAGCCTCAGACTCCATTAATGTTGAAGAGGTTAATCGCAAAAAGTTTTTTCGACAGTTATGTTTTTCCGCAGTTGTACCTCTTTTTTCAGCCCTGTAACATTTAGTACAATATTTATTTTTTATTTCGACGTACAAGATTTTTCCGGTTCTTTGCCCAATTATGGCACCTAAGCCAGACAAAGAATCAAACTTATTACCATAGGATCGTGTTAGCCAACTACCATCAACTATCACAGTGATAAAAGGTATACCACTTTTATCAACGTCTCCAGCCTCTATTGCTAATCTTCTTTCTTCTTTATTAGCTTTCCCCATACTTTCATTACTTATCCTTTCTAAATCGATACGTAAATTTTCTTGGTGAAATTTAAATGTCTTATCAGTAATATACGGGATACCCATACAAGCCAATAATCCATCAGTATGAGTGTAACCAATCTCTTCAACTAACGTCCCCAATACAGAGGATTGATTTATATCCATTTCAGTACGAGAAACACCTTCAGACCACACGCTACACTTTTTGTCACATCTCCGGCATTTGAAAATGAACTGTGATCGTAAACCTCCATGGTAATTGGTTTCCTTTTGAAATTGCCAATCGTCTAAGTGACATCTTTTATTATCGTGACGCTGTAATGCATCACGCAATTCATGCCAAAAATAATCAAAATCAACAATACGGCGACCATTAAGTTTTCCTTCAATGGAAACTCGAAACTTATTGCAATATTTATTTAATGATTTTCGAACAATTTTGCGTATTTTCTTCCCATTTTTCGACTTTTTGCAAATATTCTTTTGTTTTCGTTTCACTAGCTTTCGCAGCAGTCGTTTCATATTTCGAAGTTTTTCTTTACAAGATTTTAATTCATCTGTTACCGAAATATTGTTATGAAAAAATAATTTAACGTGACAGAAATAACAAAAAAATAATGCACACAAACCGAAAAAGAATATAAAAAAAGAGGAAAAAAATTGTTCTGGTTTATGCCTGAACTGTCAGTATAATTTTGTATTTTTCTTTTCTTTATCTGTGATGAGTAGTCGGCATTATTGTCCGACAATTGACCTTCCAACAATGGTGATAAAATATTACTACTATTACGATTACAATTATTTTGCACGTTTTTTTCATTCGAACAATCGTCAATATATGTTGGAACAGACTGATTACTACAATCATTTACGTCACGTGTGGACAATGTTACTTGCAGATATTCATGCTCCACGGGAAATTCAGTATTATCAACAGAACCAGGGGTACTGTCATAGAATATATCGTCAATTTCCTTATTCCATGCATTTTTGAGCTTACCTTCATGAAGAACTTTTTCAACGCATTGTTTTGCCAATAAGTCATCATCAGTTTGCTGTATTTGTTGTTCTGCTCTTCTACATAACAGTGTATAAAAAGTAAAATAATATTATATTAACAAAATTTTTGTTATTTTTCATTGTATAATTAGAAATACGCAACTATAATCTATAAATGTAATCTAATGTAATCTGATCTTATATGCAACAAATGCATGGGATACAACGAGTAGCGGGCTCTTACATTTGAATTACAATCACACACAATTCAAAAATTTTTTGACAAATCTACATATAACTATATAACTTTGAGTTATATTATAACAATGTTATGTTCTGCATAAGCTAAAAATAGTAATCGTAACATAAAAATGGACTGATATAAAATAATGTCTTATCGATTATAAAAGTAAAGAATAACAATGAAAAATATTTATATTTGACATAAATAATTACAGAATAAAATAAATATTAACTTATTTCTACAAAAAACAGTGAAAACACAAAAACAAAAAGAACGTTAATAAAGCTTCCAAACATGTTTCTCCTATATGTTATTCCACATATGGTATACCTATATTATACCATAACCTAAAAACCTAGGTGTAGTTTTAAGCACATGCAGGTTTTATTAATGTCTATACTTTAATTACAAGAATTTACACGTAACATACAATAATATAACTAAGTAATAACTGTGCATAAAAAGACATGCTATATATAAATATCAATAACTAACCTTTGTAATCGCTTTCTGTTCTTGACTTCCTTTTGACACTTGGACATTTATACTTCCCAATAGCCATTTTACCAAAAAAAAAAGAGTAGAAGAACAAGACAATCTGCCTTCAGAATAGACAAGTAACTATATAAAATGATCAACAAGATAACAATTACTCAACAAAGATTTGTGAATCGTGAACAATAAATCTGTTTATTTAGTTCTGGATCGTCACGAAGAATGTAATACTGTATCAGTTTCGTCCATACAAAAGGCGTTAAAAATCCCTGTTCATTGTAGGGAAATAGTAAATTACACTAGTAAGGAGGAAAGTCCATCATTCGCCACAACCAAGTGATTTCGTGAAGTGTATAAAGTCCATCTTATCCGTTGCCGTCACTATGTCATCCGTATGACTTTGAACTCAC
This sequence comes from Trichomalopsis sarcophagae, assembly GCA_024372645.1. Classification (NCBI taxonomy): domain Eukaryota; kingdom Metazoa; phylum Arthropoda; class Insecta; order Hymenoptera; family Pteromalidae; genus Trichomalopsis; species Trichomalopsis sarcophagae. The sequence goes on from QLSS01000251.1 coordinate 9,790, forward strand.
GTTTACGCTAGTAAATAAATAACTCTACAGGGGAAGACCCCGGCACACACAGATAGCTCTCCCCCTGTAGAGTCGAAATTCGTGTTTACGCTTGTAAATAAATAAATATCAGCAATTCCAGGCTCATCGACCTTCGCTGGGTTTACAGGCATCAATAAGATATAAAATCTTATTCAAAAAATTATTCATGGCAAAATTCCACGGATTCATAGTCTATGCGGGAAGAGCGTGACTTCGCCCAGATCAGAGCTCTCCCCCTGTAGAGTCAAAATGCGTGTTTACCCTTTCAAATAAAGAAATATCGGCGTTTCTTGCCTTGTCGGCCTATGCTGGGTCTGTCGATAGCACAAAGCTATCAAATATCGATCAAAATATTACTTATGGCAAAACTATACGGATTCTTAGTCTACAGGGGGAGAGCCCGGCCGCGCGCAGATACTCGCTCTCCCCCTGTCGAGTCGAAATTCACGTTTAGCCTTGTAAATAAATAAATATCAGCAATTCCAGGCTCATAAACCCTCTATATATATAGATATAAAATCTTATCCAAAAAATTATTTAGGGCAAAATTACACGGAACTGCCGTTATCTGGCAACAAAGAAGTGGTGAAGCGACACCCGTCGGTAGGACAGACATGCCTCCGGAAAAACCGATCCATCACGACAGCCGTCACGGTGGGATTGGAAGGAACATAATCCACAGCATTAGAAGGACAACGGCAGGTGACGAACCGATCAGCACCGGCATTCCACCTAGGACCCCCGACATTCACGGCCTCGGCAACACTGATGCCCAAGTTGATCACCTGGTGATATATACCCGGCCCTACGTAGACAAGGTCCCCGGGCCGCTGCGTGATGAACTGATGCGGAATGTTGCGAGCCTGCAGATACTCGGACGTAATGCAGATATTCTTATGATTAGCCGGAGTCGGGCAACCTTCCAGATAGTCAGAAACATCATCGTGCCCTAGAACCCTCAAGCGGCCGATAGAATCCCCTAGAGCCACCGTCAAATCATAGAAACTGCGGGGATGCACAAGGAGCCACACCTTCCCCGAGCCCACTTCGCCAAACCGAATCACATTGGCGCTGTCAAAGTAGTTGTCCTCCACATGTAGGTCAGTCAGGCATACCGCCTCGACACGTACACCGAGGGTTCATTAACCCCGAACGCAGCTAGGGCTTCAGGATTTCGGGCAGGATGATGGTGCCACGGTAACTCGCAGAGGCGAGAGGTAATCCCCACCGACGCTGGAGTAGTATTCTGCCAGTAAACAGGAGAAGGTCGAAGAAGGCGCGCGTACCAGCCAACGAGCAGAGATCCGGCGCACCGGTGCGAAAGGGAACCTAATAAAAAGAAAAAGGGGAACCAAAGAAATAATATTAAAAAAACTATCGAAACCAAAAAGTAAAACGACTTACTAACGACAAGAGTAGCAAAAGGCTTACCCCCATTCTCTTAAACAGATCCTCGGGAGACCCAACCAGGGCGGCCTCGTCCCACATTTTCGGATTCAAAAAGAAATCCGGCTCTTGAGTGCACAACAAACGTTGCTCAGAGAAGGCGGGTTGCCCCGCTAAACAAATTTTCGCGAATTCACCACACATGTTGCGGTAGCAATTTCTCCTTCGGACGTCACGAAACTAAAGTAATAAAGAAAAAATTCAAGATTTAAAATTCAAGTTAAACACAAGATAGATCAGCAAAAGGGAATAAATGAGACAGTAACCCAAGAACACTCAATTAAACATAAATTACTTACGTAACGCCAAGCCACGTCCGAATAAAATCGGCGGCAGACGGCTGCCGGACAGATAAAGCAGTTGAAAAACATACAGGGATAAACATACACATGAAATTGCACTAGGTTTTCAAGGAATGCTATGCAGACCTCAAACACAAACTACATTTTTAGTATAAAAATCATAACTCGTAAAAACAGAATAATTTAATATAACTATTTTAATAATTCCAATGATTCTAGCATATTGAATAGTACGATTGTAAACCAACTAAATTAATAATGAATTCCGATACTATTATAGAAATTTTATAAAACTCACAAATTATAACGCCACCGCATCACATTCTTCTACCCATCTTCATATAGTAGTTCGAAACACGAGACAATAACTCAATTTATCATATTTCCGCACTAAAGGGGGGATCGTTACACGGACCCGCACGGAAAAAAAGCAGGATCGTCATTAATTACGCATATACACATATAAATCGGGAAGCCCAACACTCGGACAAAACAAAACTTAAACTTATGCTTGAACTCCGGGGAAATAATACACCAAAAATGTCATAAACAAATACTTACAACATACACGCAGGGATCACTTTCAACGGCCGTAGGAGCCTGCATAAGCCGCATAGCATCATCCAAATTAGTCATCTCATGAAACCTCACAAAATCGGTATTAAAGTCAACCATTTTACAAAAAAAAAAAGACCACAAAAGGATAGAAAAGCTCGAAAATTAATAGGATTATTGAATACAAACGAGAGCACGTGGCGACGATGTAAGAGAGAACAAATAAACGCATGCAGAGCACGCGAAGGGGATAGCAGTAGCAGCTTACTGCATTGCCGAATACGCGAAAAGACGTCACACGATACATATAGATATACTACCAACGATCCCGTACCGCCGTATATATAGATATACAACACACGATCCCGTACTACACTGCCGAATACGTGAAAAGACGTCGCACGATACATATATATATACTACCAACGATCCCGTACAATACGTATTAACAAATGTTTTAAACACCCACACAAGATTCTAGGTGCTGTAGTTCCCAAATAAAACAAAATACAAGAAACAGAGACAGCAAATACTGGTCAAAAGCTGATATCCAACTTTCAAAAACCAAAATCCAAACCACAACCAATCAAGAAAATATAATTATAGTAGCATGGGCTACATACAAAAACACACTGAATTACAAAAACACAAAGTCCTAACTCAAAAAATGCACCCACAGTGTCAAGTTCAAAAAATTATACACGCCAAATTCAAAAAACTTCATCAAGCTACCGGAGTAAAACTTTCCAGAGAACCCTGGAAATAAAACGAAATATATACAACCTTTCTACACACATTAACGAATATCCTAAACAACATACAGAACTGTAGGGGCCACAAATTTCAATCAATAAATTATTAGATAATAAATTACAGTAATGGGAGTCATTACTGATCACAAAAAGGTTAGGAGATTGCAATTTTCTTGACGGCACGGCGTCAAAACCTACAATCAAAAATCTAGTAGGGTAAACTGAGCGAGAAATTAACTAATTACAACAAGCTAGGAATGAACCATGCCCTATCCTAATAAACAAATAAAAAAAACATAATAGTCATGACGACAGAATACCGCCCGCGACGCATTTCGCGTCAGGATACCGCGCAGACGCCGCTTGCGCAAACGCACACTGGCCAAAGCTGAGCGCGAAAATTCAAGAAGGAAGACCCGTGATGAGTAGGGATTCGAGAGGGATCTCAAGGGATAAATAAGGAGAAAGAACAAACGCAAGAATTAGAGAAAAAAAACGGATCGATATATTATGAACAAAAAAGGTACAATAAAGTAATAAAATACAATAAATTTTAAAATAATAATTTTAAAAGGTAAAACTAATTTTACGTAATTCGCCTCATCCCAGGCAAGGCACTGGAACCCACTCCTATAACAAAAACATTTAAATCAGGTGAATATTAAATAAGTATCAAATATTTAAGGCACACGAAAGCACATGACACGAAGCTTACCTCCGTGCCTGAGAGACGAAGGCAGGAGGCTGGGTCGCTCTGGGACTGCCCACATATCAGGCAGGACTCCTCGGGAGCGTCCCAGTCCTCACGGTGGCAGGGAATCCACTCACCCGGAGAGGGCTCATCCTCCGCGGAAATGACCCGATAAGAAATCTGAAAACAAAAAGAAATAAAAGATTAAGCGATACGCCTAGCCCCGACACAAGATCGCATCTCGCGAAATCTGAGCGCGGAAGAAAGCGCGGAAGAGCCATGAAGAAACAGATAAGCAACGGAAGCCTTATCACGGCTAAAGCTAGGCGCAAATAATATTTGTTAAAGGTTAAAAACCTTGGCCAGTTAAAGGGATCCCATAAGGGAACGTCCCATAAAGCCCTTATCTGGCCATATATAGCCTAATAGTTTAAACAAATAAATAAAATTAAAGAAAATTTAGACTTATATTACTAACCCACAAGTGGACGTCACAACATCAATAACAGCCTAACACAACATATAATAGCCATCACGACGCTATCACATCGTGAAAATGCAACTATAAGACACCGCTCTTACAGGTGCGCGTAGATTCAAGGAAATCAATGCAAGAATCACCATACAGGCCATCAACCATAATCCAGGGCTATTGATTGAAAAACTGAACCCGTTGGCAACCTCCAGCACATCATGTAAAACAATACAACGCATAAATCTTGAAGCATTTTTCTCTAGATGGAACAAACTATTAATGAGCTTGGACATATTAAAAACATTCTGCAAGCAAATAAACACAGCATGCCGGTACGACCAACAGCTGGCTAAAATACGTCAGCAAATCGAAGAGACAGCGAAGAACGCGGTCAAAGTAAAAGAGCTACTGCAAGGTTATGAAACAACACAGAAACCGAGAATCAAAAGAGCCTGGTTCTCAGCGATAGGAAAAATTAGTCGCACCATATTCGGAACCCTAGATGAGGAAGCCGGAGAAGAAATCCAGCAACTAATCAGTATAACAGCCAACGATACGAGGCAACTCGCTAAATTACTAGCAAACCAGACCGAACTCGTACATACAGAATTCGGCATCCTGCATGAAAAAGCCAACGAACTAGACAAGGCCATGGACGAGCTGATAGCCGATCAAGCAATTCTACGCAAACAGGAGGAAATCGAGGAAGCCTTAAACTTACTGGAAGACAACGTAATACAATACGAACTAGATACGGAAATTCTTACGGACGCTGTACTCTTTGCAACCCAAGGAATTGTACACCCACGTTACGTCACACCAGAACAAATATAGAAATCAGAAGCCCTCGCTAAAGAATCGGTAGCTGACTCGCGATTTCCATCCACTGAAGCAGACATGCCCATAACGGAATTAATTAAAATATCCGACGTCTCAATACTGTTCCAAGACATGCATTTAGTGTACTATATAGGAACACCATTGCTAGACTACGGCGATTACGACCTATATAAAGCATCTTCCTTACCGATCAAACAAAAATCACTGAACACATCAGACACGTTTGCCTACATTTGGCCAGAAACGGAATATTTTGCTCTAGACCAAGGATCGAACGCCTATATCTATCTCCTTGGATGCTCTAAACAAGTGCAAGAAAATTAATAAACTATACATATGCCGGAACACAGAGCCAGTTCACGATATTAACGACCGTACGAGCTGCGAAATTCAAATCAGTACCGGCAAAACTCCCATAAACTTATCAGAATGTAAAATAAAGGTCATGAAGTCAAGGGACACATTGTGGATACGTACAAGCACCCCAAACACTTGGATATTCTCTACGAATAATAAAGAGAAGCTGTTCTCTAGCTGCAAACGACTGACAGATAGCACGATAGACATCGACAGCGTAGGCATACTGCGCCTGCCGCATGGCTGCACCGCACACACGAACACAGTACGACTCATAGCATCACGCGAAGTACGCGTTAACTATTCGACGGTACTATTTAACGAAACGGAATTAGATATAGGCTCGTGGATAAACAGAACGAACGACACGTCGTTAGCCCTTATCAAAAACACGCTAGAAAAAGAAGGGACAGCAAAACCCTCAAACCGTAGGAGGGATATGTTCTCGCGTTCGCTAAAAACGGGAAAGGACTTTCGCGATATCATTGATAAGGCAAAAAGGCTAGGCGAATATAAAGATATCTACGGAAGATTCTCGTCCCTCCAGTCAACGGTGACTTACTCAGGAACTGGCATACTCGCGTTAATCATAATAGTAGTAATCATAGAAAGTTCTCACTAAAAGGGGGGCCCGGCTACTAAACCGCGATAGATTGATTTCAGGACACAACACCCATATGCAGCTCGGCACAGAGCGTCCAAAGATGTATGAGGCCAGACAACCGGAGATGGCAAACCAGGGCCTTCCATACTACCTGCCAATGCAATCAACAGGCCTCAGCCTCCCGAACCTACAGCATCTAGCCGCAGCCAATCGAATGCTTCTTCAGCCAGCAGCAGCATAAGATTAAGCAAAAGTATATTTTAAGAAACTGAAATGAAAGAGAGATTCGCTAGGTAGTTATATTGTATAATAGAATTACGCGAACACAGCCAACAATTACACCTCAGAGAAATAAAAAATTGTTAACCGCTCGACCAACCTAAGCAAAATCATTAACCGCTCGATCAACCTAAGCAAAATTATTAACCGCTCGATCAACCTAACCAAAATTGTCAACCGCTCGATCAACCTTAGCAAAATTAGGTGACCGGAGAAATTCTCGTAGTACCTTAGAATTTTAACAAGGGAATTAGGGAAATAGCATGTAAATTCTAGCCTAACCTAGCATATTTTGTATGAAACTAGACTCACTTACCTTTATCTTAATTTGGGACTAGATTATACTATAAAGATTTAGAGTAAAAGGGAATCTATATGAGAAAATCTCAACATTTTTTTAACATAGAATTTTATTTGCATAGTATTAATTTGCGGGCGAGGGTGCCCGGTAGTGACCCCAAGGACGTGTCACGTGTGAATACTCACACGTGTATAGCGTTGCTAGTTATAATTCAATGGAAGCATAAGACTCAGCATAACCTCCCTTCCACAATTTCGGATAACCGCGCGAGTAACAATCACGCCACCCGAGGATTCTATACAAGGGGGTGCATGCGGACGCTCGCCCGATTCCGCCACCCACGATCCAGCATTAGACAGGTAGTTTTTGACTCGGAGACGACAGATAGGTTCGTACACTTAGAGCGCACATTCTCCGAGATCACTTTAAAGACGCGTTCTCTCTTTCATACAATCAGTTCGTTGTGAATCACGATTAATAAATAGATACATTCACCGATAATCTCTCATGTTCGTTCATTACCCCGGTAATTTCGCAGCAACTGTGAGCAACAACTTAACACCTCACGGAGAACAAAATCATCGACCCTCACACGTAACAGTATAAATATTTACAGTAGATATATTTTGTTTTTTAATTTACGTAAAAAGAAAAATTTTTTATGGGACAAATATTTTTGTTTTTTGTAGGATTCTGATCAAAGCATGCTGAGCATAAAGCTTTGAAATTTGTATAGGTCGTATCAGAATTCATATGGTTGTCGTATATGTGATAAAGATTTACGTCATCTTGGCAAAAAACTACCAACACATTCACGTTATCGCGCACTAAATGTTTTGGAACGTAAGCGTATGACTGACAGAGATAGAATCATTCTGCGTTTTTATGTCTTTCCATGCAAAAGAAGGCTCTGATGTCGTCCTGTCTTTCACAGGCGACGTCATCGAAAACCATAACTGAATGAAGGAGTACGTCATCAGGGGCCGCAACTATATCGTGTTCACTGAGAGGGAAGCACCGTATGTCAGGCAAAGGTCGCAAAAGCTGCTCAAGGAATCTGTATTTTGACTGTTTCAGCGACTTTGAATAGATGTACACGTTTTTAAACTTGAGTCCATTTTGATGCGTAATAAAAGTGAGCAAAGTATTCGTTTTACCACAATTTTATAGTCCGCAAAATACTGCTCGTATATTATTTGGTAGTAATCATCCTTGATGTTTCGGCACTTTATGCTGCTCTGCTAGAGTATCGAAATTCTACACTGGTAGCCCGATTTTCTGCGGTTTGAAATCCATGTAGACGCTTGCTAAGTTTGGAAACGACTATCGCTGCAGCTATAAAACTCACGCTTATAAGCTTTTAAAGTCAGTCGAGAGCTGTTTTCTCATATATCAAGATCTTGCAAAGCAGCGACGTCGTAGAGGCCGTGATTTAGTGAACACACTCATCAACAAACTACCAGTAGAGCTTCATCTGCCAGGATATTAGAACTGGGGACCTGGTACTAAACTAGCAAAACGATTAGCACGTGGGGATCCTCGAGTTAATGGTCTTGATGGAGCTTGCAAAGAGCACGACATTGCCTATTCACAGAATCGAGTAAACGTTGAAGAAACGCTGCAGATAAGATTTTGGTTGCAGAAGCCTGGCAGCGAGTCCGGGCGAAAGACTCAGGGGGTTGGTGAAAAAGTAGGTGCTCTCGCCGTAGCAAGTGCCACGAAGATAAAATCCAAGTTTGGTATGGTTCTTAAATGATGAACGAAGAAAAAAAATCTATTTCACTGGCTAGAGTAATAAAAGCTGCTTCTATCTCTCCAATTCCAAGCAACGACTCTCGCCATTTGTAGCTCACTCAAAGCTGCTCGTCAAGCTGTAAACAAGGCTGGAGGGAAGAAAAGTGTACGTGTTCCACGTGTGCTGCCAGTCCCAACCAAAATTGGAGGTTTTCTACCAATTCCCATTCCAATATTTGTTGGTTAGAGTGCGACAGGTGCATTGGCAGGTGGCGCTGCTGGTATCGCTTAGGCAGTGAATAATGCTAATGCTGCTAAACGGCAGCTTGAGAAAAGTCAAAGACGTAACAAGACAATGGAAGCTATTGCGCTCGGCAAGGGTCTATATCTCAAAACTTACAAAGAGGGTTACGGTATGTACCTTAAACGTGGACAAGGCTTAAGAAAAAAGAAATTCCAAATTGCCGCAACGTGCATTAACCGATACTGATCTTCTCAAATATGCCCGCATCTTGAAAATTCCATATTTTCGAGGTGTCTACATGCGAAATGCACTACCTACGAGTGGACCACGCCATCGCAAATCGGAAATTATCATTCTTGATCATAAAAGTGCACCTGGTATGCATTGGGTCGCCTATCGAAACCGAGGCAACGATGTAGTGTATTTTGACAGTTTTGGCAATTTACAACCACCTCAGGATCTCGTGGAGTACTTGAATGTAAGCGGCGTCAAGTACAATCAAGAGAATTATCAGGACTGCGGACTGCAACATCTACAACTTTGGACATCCTTGTCTAAAATTTCTGCTGAATAACGCAGTTTTTGTTACGAACTCTTTTTACTTGTAATGCCCTATTCGCTAAAACTTTTTCATTTCTCCATACAAGTATAGCAGCAGACCGTAGAAAAACTTATGGGTTTTCATCTTGTATAACAATCCATGAACCTGATAACTTATACTTTCCCCTACGTAAATCTATAATAATATTAAATAATTGAATATAATACGGTGTACTATATAGTGCATCTGTATATATGAATGTACGTGCTTATAAAAATACTAACCATATCATCTGAAATTCTATATCTCCTGGAACGATCTTCAATGCCTTCTCTATTTTTACTATAATACTGAAAGGTGCTTATCAGAAATTTGATTGTCTCTCCTCTACCTTTGAAACCTATATAACAAATAGTAGACGTAAAGATACAAATCGTAGTTATTTTAAATGTTGTTATTAAACATATAAATACCAGTATTTCTTCTTCGACGTTTCCTTTTGCGAGTGTGGTTATCATTTAGATTTTCTTGAAAATAAATATAAATTATGCATAAAAATTGTAAATAAATTATTACAACATTCCAATACACACATGCTACCAATATATACATATATTTATTATAAATAAGATGATTACTTTATAAGAAGTTATAGAGTTAGATAAAAAAAAAATATTATTTAGTACAATAAACCAAGGTGACTTTGTGCGAATAAATATCATTTGCATGATGTACATATACCCAAAGATCCGAAGTAGCTCAAAGTTACCTCGGTTTACGGTATTATAAACAATCAACGTACTAAGAAAAATATATATTTATAACCCTATACCTTCATTATGATCTTCATTATCTTCTAAAGCTTGCAGTATTTCTGTAAGAAAGCAACCAGATAATTAATTTTATATCGCCATTTAGAATTTTTTGAAGGTTAGTTATTTCGAAGTTCTAGAATTGAAACTTGTAATTATGAATTTGTGGAATTTATTTACATAATAAAATAAAAGAGCAATCGCATACACTATTAATTTAAAATTTGACTTAAAATTACGTACACATAAAAACAAATAATCTTAATGTATTTTCAATAATATTAAATAAATTCTTTATTTAATATGCAAAGTGTGCTATATTGCCTATACTTTTAGTATGAATGAAGGAATTTTAATATTAATGGTGAGAAAAGGTTTTAAGAAGAAAAAAATTTGGCATATTTATGCGCTGAATTTTATTTAACTATTTTGTTTTATGAACTATTTTATTATTTTTTTTTATTTAGTTGCCCTTAAAACTGCAGGTGACGAAGCATCATCCTACAATTCTCAATCTAACCATGTGGTCGCTTTGAGTCATCGTAGACAGTGCTTAAGGGAGTTCTCAAGTAAAAAAAAATAACGCTAAGATAATTCTGAAATTTTGTACACATGTTTATATACACCTCAAAGGCATCGACATAAATGTGTACGCAGCTGGGGTACCTGTAAGTCGAGAAATTAATGTTTTTAGTTTTCGTGATTTAACACGGGCTCTTATGGGAATCGCGATTTCGTCGTACTTATTTATAGATTGCAAAACATTTGACGGTAAGATTTTGCTGAAAAAAATTGTAGTACAAGTCAAATATTTAATGAACAATTAGAGCACTTAAAAACGATCATTGGATACCTCAAGTCTTTAAAAAAAATCACTGAAAGCCAAAAACTCACATTTAACCTAAAAAATTTAGTCAAATCAGCTTCTGCTGGGAACTCTTTATTGTTAATCAGGGTAAATATGATTATTTACTTTACACGAAAAATTGTTATTTGTTGTTGGTTTACCTATAGATCTTCTTCAACATTGCATATTTTGGGAACAAATCAAAAGTAAAAAATGCTGAAAATTTGAGCTAGATTGGGGCAGATAGACCTGAGATATAGGTGTGCCAATATAGCGATTTTGGAAAACTAGACTGTCTTCCAAGGTCTATAACTTTTTATTGGAATGATAAATTTGAGATTTCCAAAAGGGAAATTAAACATTTTTCCAAGACGAAGATTTTAAGACTTTGAGAGCTCAAATCGACTACAAAACAAAAAAATGGCATCCAATCGAATATACGCAAAAAGTGCAAAAAATGAGTGTTTACGTTTTGCCCTACAGAAAAGGACCCTTTAAGTCTGAGGTTCTCGGACTTTCTTTACTAGAAAGCTGACGTTATAACAAGAAGATCCCTATTTTTTGGCTTAAAAATATTGATTAGGTAACCCTGTGCAAATGTTTGAAAATAGCCATTTTTTCACGATTTTTGATAATTCAATAATTTATCACGGGAGCTAGGGGGCACCTAGAGGGCTAAAATTTTAGAAATAGCCGTTTTTTCTAATGTACTTTAACATACAAAATCGGCGGGCTGATTGGGCGACCCCCCCCCCCCCCCAACACCGATTTGACGAAATTTATAGGAATGACCCATATATATATATATATATGTATATATAATCGCAAGTTAACGCTTCTATGAGTTTTTAGTCGTTTCTATATTAAGGCCGCGGCACAAGAACTGTCGTAAGTGTCGTACGACTGTATCGTAAGTATAGTGAATGTGGGATCGCTTGTACATTGTCGTGTTGGACTGACGACTGACTGACTGAGGTATCGCGACGTAGTATATACGGCTACGCTATCTCTTGTGCGTTACCATCCATCAGTCCGTCAGCACTAGTCGTACAGCTCTACTTCATGCAGCGTCGCCGACTTTCGTGACGATGACGACTATGCCATTTCTTGTGCGTTTCGATACGTCAGTGCATCACGACAATGTACAAGCGATCCCGCCATCTATACTACACTTAGAACACTGTCGTACGATAACTACGACAGTTCTTGTTCCGAGGCCTTCACTTTTCTAGTTTTTTAGCTGAAAAGTCTGAAAGTAACAGAAAAATAAGTTGTGCTTACATAGTATCGCATTACTACTGCGTAGTTAATGAAGATGTCGCCGTTGTTCGTATGCACTGCAGAAGCAAACTTTCAATCCACCAACACCTAAGCGTCATTTCGTCATTACTGCAATAAATGTCATAATTAAAAGTGCTGTTTGTTATTGAGCTGCATTTCACAACGTTTACTATCATTTTTTTTTTAATAAAAATGTAAGTTGAAACCGAACTACCCGTCAGCAAGGTCTTAACTTTAACGATAAGTATTCGTAGACGCATTATTGGTTAATTACATTAAAGAAAACCTTAATTATGCTTTTCAAAACCGGCATTACTAGAGCAGAAGATTATTTCATTACGCTTTTGGTTATGTTTTTTGTTTTGTTGTAATTTTTGATTGCAAAATCATAGAGAACTTTTTATGTTACGGAGATAAAATAAGTCAATTAGATTGTTTACTACAGTATGATAATTAAATCCACATCATACAAATTGTGTTGATTATTATTGCAAATTTTATTATTTATACTGTGAAATGTCGAAAAGAAAATACAAGAAATATAGAGATGTTGAAAATCTAATCTTAAGTAATTACCTTATTAAAAAATTAAAAAAAAAACATAAAGCAAGGACAGGTAATTTATTAAATTTTTCAACTATAACCATAGATTAAGATGTTACATTTATTTTAATTTAAACTCAAATTTCCCAAATTGCAGGCGTCATCAAAGATTTTAAATGCTGAAGGGTATTGTACAAATCAAAATACAATTGAACAAAATGTGGCAACAGAGTTGCAAGATGCAACTAACTTTGCAATAGACAACATTAATCAAATTAATGTATTAACACATGACGATTGTCATTTAAGTCAATTATTAAATGTAAGTATTAAAATTAAAATATATGTCATCTACGATTTAATTGTTATCGTTACTTACAACTTATAGTGAACCTGGTCTTTAAATAATATACTAAAAGGAAATGATTTTTGTTGAAAGCAGCTGATGTAACTAACTTACATACAAATTATTGTCAGCAAAATAATACCACTGAACATGATACCAATCGGTATAATGATAATTCAAATTGTGAAAAAAACGAATGCTCATGCCTTAACAAATGATTATAATACCAGGAGTCTTCATAATTCTGCAAGTAATTATAAAACTGCAAAAGAAATATTAGCCGAGTGGACTATTCCAATAAGTGATTTCAACGTAAGCACATTTAAATATAGATACACATACGAATACTCAGTGGAACAAATAACTTTAATAGTGTATTACGATACTAGTGCGGTAAAGTTATTTTGCCCTCATGGGGACGTTGATAAGTCTTCACGAGGGTGAAATCCCTTTACCTCTCTAGTATAGTACAATATTTTATGAAACAACATGCATAAACCGAGATTTAGGGAGTGCATTTTTGCACAAGCATGGCATAAATCAAGGTTTACGCCATGGCGTGTCATAAACTTAAATTTTTCTTTAAGAACTGGCTGTCAGGTAGAACAAGGCTGGAACCAATAGAAGAGAATAATATTCCCTCTAATAATTCCATTTTTGATTCAAGTTTACCCATTATTGACCCAAACGAAAAAGCAAAATGCTCTCCAGTAAATTTAAAGTTATTTATTCCATCATGAGTATACACATGCATGTATATCTTAAATTAATATATTATGAAAATTTATTTGTATTATTACCTACAATGTTGTGTTGTTTTTATATGTATTTTAAAGCAATTTACTAAAAAGAATTATGAATAAAATTATTTTAATACTTAATAATTATTATAAACATTTGATTATGTATCAAAATAAACTATAAAATTACAGAAGAAAAACTGAAAATGTATTTAAAATGTTTGTAAAGCTTGAAACTATAGACTATATACTTGAAGTATATCCTACTAAAAAAGCTTGAATGATAATCAGGTGATTATCAGATGATAACTATGTAAAAAACGTACCAAAACTGAGATATATCCATATGGATTTTTAAGCTAGAAATATAGCTGGATCGAAAAAAAAATTTAGGTTTAAAACATAGTCGAATTTATGAAATTTGCATGTAAGTAATAAAATAGCTAAGAGGTCAAGTCGCAAGTCTATAAAACTAAAGAGCATCGGTTCAAGCCCTGGTCGCGTCAATATTTTTTTTTTACGTTTTGTATATACTGCTGTAAAAAATAGCTATTGACATAGCTTTACATATATCTGTAAATATAACTATAATTATCCTCAAAAATCCACCTCAAAATTCAATTAAAAAGTCGCAAGATACAACTGGAAAGGGTGGAGGTTAGAGTGTTGTAAAAGTATTTTGCTTAATTTACATTTTGCACGCTTTAACTGTCTTGTCAAGATTGTATTAGTTATTACGTTTTCGTTTACGATTATTAAACAAATATTAAAAATAATTTTCAGATAAACGATGATAATAATTACCTGCAACACTTAGACCAAGAAATGGATTGTTCCGAGGAAGAATTTTTAAATGCTCTGACAAATACAATGACTACATTTAATGAAGAAAATTTATTAAAATCGATATCATTTACCATTTTCAAGAATAACACATTTAATGAAATTTATAAACTTTATTTGCGGAAAGATAATAGTTCCAGAAAGTCGATATGAAATTGACAAATTGTTTAATTGTAATGAAGAACACACTTTTCATAGCTTTTGCCTCTCGTGTTCCACTTGCATACTTACATATGAAAAATTGAAGATTTAGATAGATCTGTATATTGCAACATTTGTAATATTAATATTGATGTTTCGAACACATCCAATTTAGGTTTTTTTCTGTATGATAAATCCATCAAAACAAATTCAAGACTTATTAAAAACTTATGAAGATTATTATGATTATGTGGTTAATAACAGATTACATGAAAACAATCACATAAAAGATATATATGATAGAATTTTATACCGAAAGTTTTATGAGAAATTAAGTAAGGATGGCAAACACTCGTACTTTGCAGGAATAATCAATACAGATGGGGGCACCAGTATTTGAATCATCTAATTTTGCGATATGGCCTATTTATCTAATGATAAATGAATTACCTGTACAACATAGATTTAATAATGTGATCGTTACAGGACTTTGGTTTGGCAATTAGTGCATTATTGTAAGTGTATGTAGAAAACATAAATAAACTGTGTACAACTGGAATTCCATGTGAACTGAAAAATCCTACTAAGAATATTAAATTGCATATACTTGTTGCATGTGTGATACTGTGGCTAGGGCACCTATGAATGGCACTAAACAATTTAATGCTTGCTATGGATATGATTGGTGTCTTCACCCAGATAAACTAGAAAATCATATAGTGCTAGATACGCTTACATACTTCCACCACCAGCGTTAAGAACTACAGATAGTATGATATTATGTGCGGAGAAAGCAGTGAAAACAAAAAAAGCTGTTTCTGGAGTAATAAATGTCCACCACCACCATCCACCATCACCACTACTTCTGTTGGAAAGTTTTGATATAATCTCAGGTTTCGTACCCGATTACATGCATTGTATGCTAGAAGGTGTAGCTTTTCAAGTAACAGAAAGTATGTTAAAAATTTTAAGGAACACTGACATTGAAAGAATAGATAATTTACTTAAGAAATTAAGAGTTCCGACTTACTTAAGTCGCATATGTAACGCATATAAAACAACGTTCATATTGGAAAGCACGTGAATGGAAAAATTGGGCATGTAAAAATTGTACGTCATTGGTCTTATTTGTACAATCTTTGCACATGTGCTTGAAGACAAATGTATCTTTTGACGATTTGAACGAGATTAACATAAATTTGTGCGGGATATGACTAATTATTATACATCGACATCATTGACCTACAATATTCATCAATTACTACACATAGCAAAAAGCATTAACGACTGGGGTCCACTGTGGGCACACTCAGCTTTTTGTTTTGAATCAGCGAATCATAAATTAGTTACATCAATTAAATCAGCTAGATGAGTAATTATGCAGATTTTAAGACATTTGGACCTTCAACATTATGTAACCAAGTTAGAATAAACCATCTACCCAATTCTTCACATAATGTTCAAGAATTTTCGGAAGAGATATTGCCTTACAGATCTAAAAATGCTTTAAAGGTGACTGAAATTACGTATTTTGGCAAAGGTATTGAACCATTATTAATAGAAAAATTTGATAGAAAATTTTGATTAATTCCGGTTCACTTCCAGTCGAATTCCAGTTGACTTCCGGTCTACCTCTTGTCAACGTCTGGTTCAAGTAAACTATGTAGACGGAGTCCTTCAAATGATGGGTGTTGCATTACTATACCCGATGGGTTGGATGTTTTCATTTTTTTACAAACCAGCTGAGTGATTTCTCCTTCTTCGTCTTCTTCGCTTGGCTGTGTGTTTTTAGGCCTTTCGTCGATTGTGATTGACTTGATGACGTACGCGGTTGAAAAGTTTAAGTCGTGATTTGTAAGATAGATCTTAACCGGGTGTCCAAATTCGTGATACAACAAATAACAATTGTTCAATTAAGCTGTTATAGCGTCAAACTGGTCTTTTAAAAGTGTCCAACTGTTTTCGTCAAGAGTTGCGTTTTTGTACATTGGCCAGTTACTTATGAGTTTAATAACTTGATAAATGTACCCATCACTGTACTCCAGGCCGATGCAGACTCTCTTTGAGTTAGATTTGTTGAGCGCGTAGGTCGTCGACAGCAGTAGATTTGGAAATTCAGCGGAAATTCAGCAGTCGGACTACGTTTGCCGGGTGTTTGATACAAAAAAATTTCACGGTACTATCTCACTTGTAAAAAAAAAAGTTGTTCTAGCATACAAGCGCACAGTCAAAGAGTCTTGATACTACTATGATATCTCGCAACCGCCGTCGTCTCCTTAATACAATTTTCCCTACTACCCTTAGATAGTCCAACGGTTATATAGTTGTTGAATATACGGCGTAAGGACGTTACAAACTAACCGTTAAAAATAAAAAATAAATCTTTCATCAGAGAAAAATACGACGGACGATATCCGTCTGTTTAGAAAAGATAAATTCTTCACTGATTAATAAAGGAATACATGTGCGTAGGTAGAATGAGAACACATTTATATTACGTTTAATATTTTTCTTTATTCAAGATTACAAATATATCAAACACATCTTAATCTAGAGGTACACGCTTGATTACATGGTCCTGAGCCAGAGAACGCTCATCGGTAAATGTAGACGCTCGCTTACATTTTTTATATTTAAGTTTATTGCGAATCTTTTTATAAAATTTGATGACAAGGGTATCGTTTTGCCCAGTGTCTTGTGAGAATAAGCGGCAAAATGTTCCGAGTTTCATACCGCAAGACATGTGATATAAAAACATAAAAAGACAGCATTGCGTGTAGTTTTAACTGAGCCAGTTGTAAGCGAGGAAGTTTTATACATATTGTTAACGGAAATTGAGCATTCTGTGAACTCAAGGCCGTTGAAACATGTGTCGGTGGATCCTCGCGATGCAGAAGCTCTGACGCCAAACCACTTTTTGATAGGCTGTTCATCCGGTGAAATTAAGTTAGGGAAGTATGACGTAGAGTCTGTTTGCTTGCGAAAACAGTGAGCTTAACACCTCACGGAGAACAAAACCATCGACCCTCACACGTAACTAAAAAGTTTTGTTCGTATTGTATGTTATATTTCTGTTCTCATTGTTTCAATGTAAGTCATTCATGAAAAAACAGTGTAAAAGTATAAAAATGAGGAAAAAAAACAAAAAAATTTTCAAAATCTCCAATAAAAAAAATTTAAAACGAAAAAGAGACCAAACAAATCTTAAAATTAAAAAAAAAAAACAAAAAAAAAGAAAAGGTTCTTGATTACGTCTACCTCCCCGTGGTGAGAATCGGGCAACATCCATAGTATATGATGGCTAAAAACGTTTCCTACGAAGCTTCTTGCTAGTAAACTTAGATAATTTTTTTCTCGAAAACAATCCAATCCACGCAAGTTGTTGTAATTACAAAAAGTGCTTAGAATTAGTTGAAGAATACGCCTGGATTTTTTTGGACCGATTTGAGCAATTTGTCAATTTTTGAAAAAGCAAAAAATTGCTCGAAACGTTTAAAAAAAAATACAGATGTATTCTTCAGCCAATTCTAAGCACTTTTCATTCTTACTATTATTTACGTAGAGTGAGTCATTTGCGAGAAAAAAATTCATGAACTTTTAAATAAAAATTTTGCAGTTATGGCGACATTTTGCAATAAATAAATGCTCGAATGGAGATCGGCTCTTGATTATTTTCAAATTTAAGGTTCGAGAACACGATTGGTGTGAGAAAATCGTATGTAAAAGAGCCGTAAAGTGTTCCAAACTCGGATTGAAAAAAAAATCAAAGTACAAAATCTGCATTTTTTAGGTTAAACTCGAATTATTATAACGGTGTTTGCTAACCGTGTATAAAGTATTTGAGAGGAATTGACGACGATCCAAATGAGCAACTCGTTACAGGCTTCTTGAAGGCTGTTCGAAGCCTGGCCCGTAGCACAGTATGCTGAACGTGCACGTCCTCGTGCACGTGTGCCCGCGGCGGCGTCGTGAGTTTTAATGCTGCGCAGCTTAATCGCGAATTTGACGTTGGCGTCTTCGAGAGAAGGGAATGCGGGGAAAGCGGAGAGTCAGGCGAGAAATAAACAACATAGATAAAAGATGAACTATACTTTATGTAATCGTAAACCTACGAACAAATGCAGCGCAAGCGAGAGAGAGACAAAGCTAGGCTTACTACGGAGAGAGAGATCAGCAAACGAGTAGGTACTTACAAATACTTCCGCGCTGGCTCGCTCGAACGTGTGCCTCGTGGCTTTTCTCGAATACACAAGCTGGGCCCTCGCTGGGCGGCGCAGATGATGCCTAGGGGCTCGACCTGGATGGCGAAAACGGACAATAGGGCTCTCGCTGGGCAGCGCAGGTGATGCCTCGTGGCCTTGGTCGTGCAGATGAGTGCAGCGGGATGGCGAGCAGCGATAGCTGCTTTACTCGTGCGGAACTCACAGATGGGTCCCACAATAAAACGAGATCGTACCCGGCGACACGACAGGACACGACTTCTCGTAGATAACGTACAGATCTCCGGCGCGGACACGGATCGCAATCGCAGGATCTCTCTAGGAAAAATTAGACCGCACCGTACAATAGCCGAAAGCAAAGTTATTTAGCGGAGCGCGGCAGCTCGAGCATGCGGGCTTTCTCCCACTCTCTCTCTCTCTCACGCGACACACTCACACACGCGCGCGGTTCTCTCCGTATTGCTAGCTGCTTAAGTGTGAACTCTCTCACTTACCTTGCTGCTGAAATATAGTACATGTTTACATGGATATGTACATGCAGAATTATAGTTATTCACATATATATTCGGAGGAGAGAGACATAACGAGAGCACGTTAGTCAACTCGTTATATGCCCCACCCCCAGACGTTGGTAGCATGGGGTACCAACTCGATCAACTGGTCTCTCTCCAGTAAGAAAAATAAAGGGACAAATTTAGGAAATTGCAAAAATAGTGATTTATTAAATATCTAAGGCAGGAAAAAAAAAAGTACATTAGATAGAGTAATAAGTCTCTTTGTCTCTCTTGCCTAACTAAAGAAACAATAATATGCACTGAGTTGTAGGCGTCGGTGCCATACGACGAAAATAACAAAATAAAAAAATATTCATTGCGTTTTGTAACGACGATCTAATTACAAATAGGAACTAAATAGTTCAATTAGAACAGTCTTCTAATTGTAGATGCTGCGAAGCTGGATCAGTCTTCTGACCATTAACGCTGCGAAGCTAGACAAGAGGCGAGACCTTCTTCCGTGTAGAAGCTCCTAGTAGCGATAGCGTGGGTACTCTCCGCTCTGGAACTTGTTGTGCAAGAAGAAGTTTGGACAGTTCTTCGTCCTTGAGACTCCTGTCAGATTGCACGCTCGGCAGAATCTGACATATCTCAAATCGGGGCGAGGGCCATCCATGGCATGGCAGGGCTCCTTAGCATGCCGGTAGATTAAAGCCACTGGCCCAGGCTCTCTTGCAGGCAGCTCGCTGGAATAAGAGACGCTCTGCTTGCTTACGGGGGGAGCCTCGAGGCTGTGTAGCTGAGCGCGGATCTCCTCCAGTTCGTGCAGCTTTCTCAGCTGCTCCTGCTTCAAAGCTTGCTTTTGCTCCTCTCTCTTCCAGTCCTCCAACCACTGGGCTTCTGCCTTCACCATATGCTCCCGTAGCTCCACCATTTTCCGTACCTTGGCGAGGAACTCCGCCGGGACCAGCGCCTTCACCCTGACGTCGGGGTGACGCGAGAAGCGCAGGACTTCCTCATAAGCCGCGCTCTCTTGTTGCTGAGCCTGTTGTCTAGCCTTCCGACAAGCGCGAATTCTCGCCTCCAGCGCTGTCCACTCCTGCAGTGCTAGAGTCAGGCTGTCTGTCGTCGACGGGGTGGACGAGCTCGGAGATGGCGCTGGCTGGGGGGCCTCCTCTATCTCGAGCTCCTCTCCCTGGGGAGCGGCCTCAAAGACAGGTTCTTCCCTCAGCTCGTCGGTAGGGAGCTGCGGTTGGACCAGTGGCGGGGCAGGTAAGGCTGGGGCCGACCTGTCCGGCCAGAGTCTGGCCGTCCCGTTAGCCGTCTCTCCCAGCGACTTCAGGAGTTCTGGCCAGGAGGCCAGGTTACCCACAGATGACGGAATATCAGTCGTCTGAGCCAGGATGTTGTCAGTGACCAGCTTCTTGAGCTGCTCCAGCAGCTCAGCTGGCACCTCAATGAAGGTCGCTGGCCTCTCACCTGCCTTCTTGATGGGTAGCATGATCCTGTGGAACAGATTATACCATATGCTATAACTAGCCGCTGGGGCGTAGGTGTAAGTGGCAAAATTTATGATAAGCGAAAGCAAAAGCGTTATTTATGCAAGCAAACAGGAACAAGCAGAAGCAGGGAAAAGAATTAAAGAAGGGATTCCTAATTATGTTTATCTCGGGGTCGTAGGCGTCGAGGCGACGTCGTTGTCGGCAGAGGTAGCTTATTTTTAGAGCCTCGTGGCCTGCCCCTGTACTTCAGCACAACCGAAGTCGGTATTTCCGGCACAGAGCTCGCAGTCGCTTCTGCTGACGGCGCAGGTTGAAGGATACTTGCGTGCTCGTCTTTCTTGGGCGAAGTCGGCGGCTCTAGTACCGAGTTATCAGGTTCTGGCGCATCTCCCGGAAACTGCTCTTCATCATAACAGGTTTTCAAGTCACATACGGCTACTTTGCCTATGTCTACTCCCTGCTCTGTCTGGAGCTTGTAGGAGTTCATCCCGACACGAGCCGAGACAATAAAGGGACCAGCGTACTTGGGGCTGAGCTTCGCAGCAATAGCTTGAGCTGCGGAAGAAAGGATTCGATTTCTTGCCCATACCTTGTCGCCAACTTTGTATACTATGCCACGATGCTTCGCGTTGTAGTACTTCTCTTGCCGTTCTTGTACAGCTCTCGAATTTTCAAGGGCATTGGCCCGAAAATCATTTAATTTTTCCATGCGAGCTAGCCAATCATCACGTGCTGCTGCTTCTAAGCTTTGCCTCGCGGCTTGCTCTATTTCCCGTCGCGTCGTGCGCGGTGGCTCGGGAATTCTTCCATAATTGAGGAAGGCTGGGCTAGAGCGAGTCGCTTCGTGTATAGCGGTATTGTACGCGAACGCGAACTCCGGTATGTGCTCATCCCAAGTAGTATGCTTAGTTTCAATGAACGCAGCGATCATGGTTTTTATAGTACGGTTTACTCGTTCGGTCGGGTTTGATTTGGGCGAGTAAGGAGCACACGTACTGTGATAGACCCCATGTGATTCTAAGAAATTGTCGACTAGCTTGTTCTTGAAGGGAGTGCCATTGTCCGATAGGAATTGATCGGGAATTCCGAATCTTAAGAAAACCCGTAAATTCAGTTCACGCTTGGTGGTTTTTGCATTCGCCTTTCTAATCGGGATGCATTCGATCCATCTCGTGAATAAATCAATGAATATTAGTAAATGTTCGTTCCCTAGGGTCGATCGGGGAAAAGGGCCCATAGTGTCACCCGCGACTATCTCCCAAGGGCGCGAAACTATATGTTTGCCCATGAGTCCAGCCGGAGCAAGTTGCTCAACTTTAACTTGCTGGCAGACTTGGCAATTTCGTACGAAATGAGCTGTACCTTGTACAAATTGGGCCAGTAATACCGGAGTGCTACTCTCTGATGAGTCTTAAATCTCCCTAAATGTCCAGAGATAGGTTCATCGTGGCACTCAGCGAGCACCTGCTTGCACTGTTCTCGTGGTACTACAAGCTTTCAAGCATCTTCGTCTTGTCCCAATAAGTCGTCTACTGTCGGGTCAGGGCGATAATGATATAGCCGCCCGCCAGTGATTTTCCAAAAGGGATGCGCCGTGGGGTCTTCAGCGACCTGCTTAGCCTTCTTTAAGTAAACTTTTCGTCGGTCTCGAACATACGCGAAAGTGCGTCGGGGACCACATTGTCCTTGCCTTTCCGATGCA
The DNA here is from genome assembly GCA_024372645.1 of Trichomalopsis sarcophagae. NCBI lineage: Eukaryota > Metazoa > Arthropoda > Insecta > Hymenoptera > Pteromalidae > Trichomalopsis > Trichomalopsis sarcophagae. Next base: position 32,403 of record QLSS01000251.1, read on the forward strand.
CTATGTCGAAATCATACGACTGTAAGCGCAGAGACCAACGACCTAATTTTCCATTCGGATGCTTTAAATTCTGCAGCCACACTAGGCTGTGGTGATCTGTCACTACTGTGAAGTGGTAGCCTTCGATGTATGGTCTAAATTTCTCTATAGACCAGATTACGCTGAGGCATTCCCTCTCTGTCACTGACAGCCTCCGCTCCGTAGCAGACAGGACGCGGCTCGCAAAACAGAGCACGCGCTCCTCGCCATCTACACGCTGCAAGAGAACGCTACCAAGCCCTGTGTCACTGGCGTCACATTCTACAATAAACGGAGCGCTGAAGTCAGGCCTTGCTAAGACTGGGGCAGTTGCGATTAAAGCCTTTACTTGCTCAAAAGCAGCCCAATGTTCGTCTTTCCACTCGTATTTAACATTCTTACGAGTGAGCGCGGTAAGCGGTTCGCATAGCGTTGCAAAATCTTCTAAAAATTTGCGATACCAAGAGGCCATACCAAGAAATCTGCGCAATTGCTTAAGGTTCTTGGGGGCCGGGTATTCGACAATGGGTTTGACTCGTTCGGGATCAGGACGGCAGCCTTCGCGGTTCACGAGCACACCGAGGTAGCGCACCTCGGGCATGCAGATTTTAGACTTTTTGCGGTTTATTGTCAGACCAGCTTCGTTTATCCGTTTTAGGATTAGGGTGAGCCACTTGATGTGATCTGAAAACGTATCAGTCGCAATAATAATATCATCTAAATATGCGAAAGCAAACGGCTCCATTTCTGGCGTGATCAATTTGTCAGCCAGCATCTGGAAGGTAGCCGGGCCGCCTGCCAGGCCGTAGGGCATTCTGACAAATTCGAATAGGCCGAGTCCAGGTACGGTGAAAGCTGTGATCGGAATAGATCGCTC
>QLSS01000251.1:33307-75604 GCA_024372645.1 Trichomalopsis sarcophagae
TCGGAGGAGAGAGACATAACGAGAGCACGTTAGTCAACTCGTTATATTATCTATGAATAAACATTTGTTTAGCGACTTCAAACCATTGCTATTCGAAAGAGCACCCTTGAAAATGTAGGGTATGGTGGATCCTGAATTTTTTGTAGAAGCATTCGTCGTGCACTGACCGTCCAAACTTGGGTACGAAAAACGTGTCGCCTCAGCGTTAATGGGTTAATAAGATTTACTACAGCAGGACGTAAACCACCGATCGTAGAACTTACGAGCGAAAAGTTAGAAGAAAGGAAAGCACGTTTCTATGCGGATAGTGGAGCCGATGTTACGTTGATTCAAGCGAGTAACGTCACTGGTAGGACAATAATTGACAAAATGCCCCAAACAACAGTCACCCTAGCGCTCTAAAACGCACTCTTCCCATCTACAGACCAAGGAAAGATTTCTATCATATTACACCGCAAATAGACGATCAAGCCAACGATAAACCCTTGCCTGAGAGCAACGCTTCAGATGCATCCAGGGGAGACATCGATGTAAGCCTCCATGACAAGAGAAAACACGATAATACTAGTCCCATAATGGGAGGAAGCCGCGACGGGTCCGAAGAGCCAATGGAGAGCTCGTTTACCGATCAACCAGCGACCGATCGAACGGCAGCAACTAAGGGCACGTCACCTAGGGCTCAGCCAGCCCCGACACCATACACGGGAACTGACTCAGATGCAATGGCCGGACGGTATTGCGTGGACTCACAGAGTGAAGATTGTGCAGAGACATCCAAACGATTGACGCACGAGAGAAATATACCCATGGAGCCATCGGGAAACTGCCTGTTCAATTTAATAATAAAAATCTTAAGTCTGTAAATGACACCAAGTCAACTGAGATACAAACTCTTGTGCAGCCCACATGTGGAAACCTATGGTGATCCAGAAGAGGCACGACGCATCTTGCTATCAGAAGTCGAGTACGGAGACGCGGATTGCATACAAGTATTCTCGAGGGAGTTCGGATATAACGTGTGTGTGCACTTCCAAGCAAATAGTCGAAACAGTTACTGTCACTTCAAAAGTGAATCAGAACAGGAACAACCCTCTAACTTCTAAAGAAACCCTCACTTAAGAGAAGCCATGGCACGCCATTTAATAGCCGAAGCGCGACCTTGCACACAAATGCAACCTAGCTTATATTTAGCAGAAGACATGATCCTCAACACAGAAGTACTAAACGCTTTGATAGAAAGTCGCTACATACACGCAGAAGAACTCTTAGAAACACAACATTTTATAGGCAAAATCACCGTAACAAAACACAGGGAGACGTACATGTTCGGAATAATTTTGAAGAAACACCTACACGACAAACCGTGTAGGTGATGCGTAAAAATGCTGCATCCATTGACTGAAAAATACGGAATAACAACGTTTGGCCTTATCAGAGATTTGGGAATAATCACGCTCGCAGACTAGGAACACGTAATTGAGCAATGTAACAATACCTTTAAAGGAAAAGCAATATCAATTGTACTGTTTAAAAATAACTTACCAGTACCCAAGGTCGAGGACAGATACAGACTCATTATCCCCAGTCCAACGCCGGAATAGAACGAATGCATCATACACTTAAAGAGTACATTAAAATGTATATCAAAGGCAACGATAATTGGGATGAAGTAGTACCATTAGCGCAGCACGCATATAACTCCACGGAACACGACGGACTAGGATACTCACCACACGAATTAGTTTTTGGCCGACGGGCACGCACACCGTCAAGCTTCACACAGGCAGCTCAGCTATCTCCGCTTGTGCGGACCGCGTAGAGTGGCGGGATCCTTTTCTGCTTGGCTGCTGTAAGATGCTTGGAAAAAGTGGTTGGCATGCGATTGACAACTCTCGTAGTTAATTAACAATCACAATTGGGCTAACTTTGCCCTTTATTAACTGAATATCAACATGATGTTCGGATTGCTCCGATGTACTACAACTTTACTGTCGCGTATATTTGTGTATGAGAGATAGACGAGGCGATCATTGAGATCGGCTGTCGCTCGAATGCAGCTTCTCTGCGCGTAATCTATTTGGCACTGGTCGATATATATATATATATATATATATATGGGCTGATCGCCGACACGTAACAACTCACGGTAGACGCTCGTGATGGTCGCTGCGCTGCTCTCGACGAAGATGCGTAGGCCTTGTTTCTCGCCGTAGCACTGCCGTGCTGGTCGCCCAGAGTATCTCTCCCTCTCGGCTTGATCGGTGATGACCTCTCGCTTTACTGCCTTCGGCCGGTCTCTCGGGCTGGATCTCATCCTGGGCACATTCGCGACTTGGAGTCTCATCGGCTTCCGACGGCTCCTTGGATGTATCAGCCGGTTCTCGCAAGAGAAGCCGGTCACGTGCGTTCGCTTTCGCAGTCGAACGGTAAAAGCCCCCGAGTCTTATCTCTAGCTCGGCTCATCGGTCGTTCTCGTCTCGGGACTTTTGGGTAAGGTTGGCTCGAGACGCTCTTCTTCTCTCTCTCTTCCTCTGCTGCTGGCACTGTAGCGCTCTCTCTGTCTTAGTGTGCTACTCTCTCTCTCTCTTTCTCTCTCTCTCTCTCTCTCTCTCTCTCTCCCTCTCTCTCTCTCTCTCTCTCACCTTTCCCTACTCTGATGCTTCATGTGCGGCTCCTGCCGCCTCGATATTCGCCTCGTCAAAATGAAAAGTGTACCAATATAAGCATAAAATAAAAAAAAAATAATATGAAAAAAAAATTGAAGAAAAATACATAATACTGAAGGTAAAGGGTATAAGCCAGTAAAATAATAAATAATTAATATTGGAATAAAATAATAAAATAACTAATACTTGAACAAAATAATAAAACAATTATATCGGAATGAAATGATAAAATCATCATATAAGAATAGTGAGATAAATGAATACAATACTAGAAACGTATAAATTAAACAAAAGTGACATTTAAGAAATAATTACATTGAATTAATAATGAATAAACGGTAAGAAAAGCTCGAACACCTAGCGATCCCCGGACGTCGCATAAAATAAAGGAATATTCAATCGAACATCTAGCGACCCCCGGACGTAGCAAGGCTCGAGCAGCTCAGAAAAACGAGTATAGAAAAATTATACTAATATAAATCAATAAATAAACAAGACTTAACGAGAAAACTAGTAGGAGATGACGCTTGGATCAAGACTAGGGTTTAAATAAATAATCACTGGATGTCCCAGTAAAACCATATATATTAATCACATACAAATCACAAGAATTTAAAGCATTGTAAACACATCACTACGGAAGAATGGGATAACGATCATCGGAATCCTCGCGCGCCAGTCAATAGATCGACGGGTCCCAGGCGAAAGAGGCCGCGGACGATAAGAACAGGAGTCACTATGACTAGACCAGGCATCGGCAGCTGGCACCTCAGGGCAACCCAAGTGATGAGGGCGGCAAGGGAAGCGCATACTGGACCCGATTCCTCGAAGCAGACGGTTCCTTCAGACCGGAGCAGATCCCCGACATACAGGGCAAACCCTACAGCGGGATAGGCAGCTATCACACACGGCGTGACCATTATCGCACTGCCGAAAGTTTGGATAGATAAAATCATCACAGATTGGAAAAGTGAATAAATCACGAAGCAGAGCATCTGCTTTGTCAGAGTTCTCAGCCGGAGGAGCCGGGAAAGTCGACTGAGCGGCAGCTAGCTCGCCTGACTCAGCAACTGCAATGCCTCCGGAAACATCATCCGAAACACCGTCCTCATCCGAATCCAGGAACAGATTCCCCAATAGATCGTCCGGCTCAGAAGAAGTGGGGCTAGAAGGCTCCTGCGCCAAAGGCTGATCGTCCCAGGGCGAAGTAAGAGGTGCGATACCGACCCAAGTATCAACGGGGTCTGGGTTAGGCCGCACAGGGATTAACACCCTACCAGGTTTATAAGGAATTCGGGAGCTTGGTCGAACCTGCAATGAGGAAAGGAATTGTATATATAACAAAAAAAAAAAAAAAAAACAAGTAAGAGGAGCACAAAATAGAAGCTAACTTACACAACAGTGAAAAAAATGCATAAAAGACACATTAGAAGAGACTGTCGGAATCGCTATCTGTAACAATCCGACGAGAATTGACAGTACGCATCGCCGACTCAGAAGGAATATCTAATATAGGCGAAGACGACCCACGGACGGGAGTACTCACGCGGACCGCGGCAGATAGCACAAACCGTAGTATTATCCCGACAAAAGCTATAGGGATAATATTACGAGGAATAATTAAGCAAACAACACTAACTTAAATAAGGCGAAAATCAGAAACACGGCAGATGCGAAAGTTAGTGTAGAATAAATCCAATAAAAGGAGAAAACAATATAATAAAAGTACACGGAAGAAAATTAGCAAAATACGACAAGAGAATTTCGCCAACCGGACGAACGACGGAATGAAATAAGTACCCCATCACCTCACCGCTATAACATCCAAGGTCGAGAAGGAGACACTAGCCGAATCAGCGGATACTGATCGAAGGAGAAAACTACGATTCAAAAATACTGCCACTACGACATTCAAAAGAAAATGCGTACATATAAAATAAGCATTCATTATACTTGGAACCCCGACAATTCTCTGCACGATATCATTGCCGGACCTTGCCGGCATAAAACCAGAAGAAGCAAAAGGAAGCTGAGGGAACTAATGAATCAAGGAGAAGAGGCAGGGATATCAGTAACAATGCAAGCATATCTCGAGGCTCTACTGAACGCCTCAAGTAAAGCTATTCATTTTATTTTAAGGCGCTAAGAAAATAATAGGGAATCTCCCTATCCTTAATATGTATACAAGTAAAGTTGGTTAACTATACAATTACACTTAGGATCTTCGGTACATACTAAAATAAACCATTAATTAAATAACAAAATCAAATAGTGTTTACAATAGCAGGAGTAATAGTAGTGACAAAAAATTACAAACACATATATTACCTTCAATTACGAACGTAGAAAAGGATGGAATTCATAACGGGTTACGGAATTAATATGTCTCTATATGATATTCTTTACGCTCATACACTTCAACTATACTCACTTTTATGCTTCATTCCATCAATCACACTCATACAGACGCACGCATAATTAACATGAGCGACCAGTCAACGCAAACACAGCAAACCAGCGGAAGAAAGAAGCACGCTACAATTTAGAACAAATCCTCTCGTGTTTGCTCATGTTCGACGCTGACTTTAAGCCCCCACACCAATGGCACGCCTTTTTCAGTGTACCTCCGGGCGCATGGGCGATCCGGTGATGGCGCATTAAATGATACTTCTGTTTATATAGTTTGGGACACAAGGAACAGGCGTGATGCTTGGAACTGACGTTAGGGTCATCCTCTACTTGCGCATGTGCCCGCATATGTGACAACAAAGCAGTAGTGAAGGGACACCCGTCGGTAGGACAGACATGCCTCCGGAAAAACCGATCCCTCACGACGGCCGTCACGGTGGGGTTGAAAGGAACATAACCCACAGCATTAGAAGGACAACGGCAGGTGACGAACCGATCAGCACCGGCATTCCACCTAGGACCCCCGACATTCACGGCCTCGGCAACGCTGATGCCCTACGTAAACAAGGTCCCCGGGCTGCTGCGTGATGAACTGATGCGGAATGTTGCGAGCCTGAAGATACTCGGACGTAATGCAGATATTCTTATGATTAGCCGGAGTCGGGCAACCTTCCAGATAGTCAGAAACATCATCGCGCCCTAGAACCCTCAAGCGGCCAATAGAGTCACCTAGAGCCACCGTCAAATCATAGAAACTCCGGGGATGCATAAGGAGCCACACCTTCACCGAGCCCACTTCGCCAAACCGAATCATATTGGCGCTGTCAAGGTAGTTGTCCTCCACATGTAAGTCAGTCAAGGCATACCGTCCCGACACGTACACCGAGGGTTCATTAACCCCGAACGCAGCAAGGGCGTCAGGATTTCGGGCAGGATGATGGTGCCACGGTAACTCGCAGAAGCGAGAGGTAATCCCCACCGACGCTGGAGTAGTATTTTGCCAGTAAACAGGAGCAAGACGGCCCGAAGCGACGTCGCGGACGGACTGATCAAAGAAGGCGCGCGTACCAGCCAACGAGCAGAGATCCGGCGCACCTTCGCGAAAGGGAACCTAATAGAAAGAAAAAGGGGAACCAGAGAAATAATATTATCAAAACCAAAAAGTAAAACGACTTACTAACGACAAGAATAGCAAAAATCTTACCCCCATTCTCTTAAATAGGTCCTCGGGAGACCCAACCAGGGTGGCCTCATCCCTCATTTGGAATTCAAAAAGAAATGCGGCTCTTTGGTCCACAACAAACGTTGCTCAAAGAAGGAGGGTTGCCCCGCTAAACAAATTTTCGCAAACTCGGTACACATGTTGCGGTAGCAATTTTTCCTTCGGACGTCACGAAACTAAGGAAATTAAGAAAAATCTCAGTAAACACAAGATAGATCAGCAAAAAGGGAACAAATGAGACAGAAAACCAAGAACACTCAATTAAACATAAATTACTTACGTAATGACAAGCCACGTCCGAATAAAATCGGCGGCAGACCGCTGCCGGACAGATAAAGCAGTTGAAAAATATACAGGGATAAACATACACATGAAATTGCACTAGGTTTTCAAGGAACCCTACGCAGACCTCAAACACAAATTACATTTTAGTATAAAGATAATAACTCGTAAAAACAGAATAATTTAATAAAACTATTTTAATAATTCCAATGATTCTAATATATTCAATAGTACGATTGTAAACCAACTATAATTAATACACAGAAATAAATTCCGATACCATTGTTGAAATTTTGTAAAACTCACAAATTATAATGCCACCGCATTACACTCTTCTACTCATCTTCATATAGTAGTTCGAAACACGTCACAATAAATAACTCAATCTATTATATTTCCGCACTAAAGGGGGGATTGTTACACGGACCTGCACACAGAAAGCAGGACCGTCATTAATTACGCTTATACACATATAAAGCGAAAAGCCCAATACTCGGACAAAACGAAACTTATGCTTGAACTTCGGGGGAAACAATACAACAAAATGTCATAAACGAATACTTACAACATACACGCAGGGATCACTTTCAACGGCCGTAGGAGCTTGCATAAGCCGCATCGCATCATCCAAATTAGCGATCTCACGAAACCTCACAAAATCGGTATTGAAATCAGCCATTTTACAAAAAAAAAAAAAAAAAAAAAAAAAAAAAAACACACAAAAAAGGATAGAAAAGCTTGAAAATTAATAGGGGTATTGAATACAAACGAGAGCAAGTGGCGACGATGTAAGAAAGAACAAATAAACGCATACAGAACACGGGAAGGGGATAGCAGTAGCAGCTTACTGCATTGCAGAATACGCAAAAAGACGTTGCATGATGCATATAGATATACTACCAAGGATCCCGTACCGCTATATCTACTGCGACGTTGTACGTCGCAGTCGCGCGAAGCCGACATTGCTTCGCGCGAAGACCTTCCCGACGAGCTGAAGTCGGAGAAGAGGCGTTCTGCGACAAGGCGCGCCGCAGCACGGCGCGGCGCGGTTTGCTGTTGTTTGCGCGGCAAGAGTGAGAGAGTAGACGATCGGTCGGCGAGGCCCGTGTGTTCTCGGACGCGAGTCGCGTCCCGGGAATACGTGGAATTCGCTGGCCGATGTACGCGAAAGTGAGCCGTTGATTCGCGCGTGGCGCGAGACGAGCAGCCAATCAGCACGTCTCGCGCCTCGCTCAACCAATTAGGTTGTTCGATAAGACGGGCCCGGCGGCCGACGGCGGGACGCCGAGCGCGCGCGCGGCCGCGCGAATCGGCAGTTACGTTCCGAGCCTCGTCGACGATAGTCGACGTATGATCGTGCGCGACAGTGTTAGTGCGAGAGTGAGTGAGCGAGTGAGAGAGCAACGGCGAGAGCTGGACCACGACATCCCGGACGAGCCATTCCCCGAAGCCAACATCCAGCGGGGCCGATCGAGGAAGGACACGAGGACGAGGGCCAGGACATCCCGTCATCCACCCCGAGGCAGAGAAAGAGAGAGAGAGAGAGAGAGAAGGAGAGAGAGAGGAAGCGAGGGAAGCCAGCACCCCCTGGGACAGCGAGGCTTCCGTCGGGAGGCGACTAGTGTTCGTCTCTCCAACACCAGGTAGGGTACTCAAAGTTTATCGGGAACCTCCCGGTGCTAGCCATTAGGCCGCCGAGAGAGTGAGTGAGAGAGAGAGAGAGATAACCGCGAGTGAGAGAGAGAGAGAGAGAGAGAGAGAGTGAGTGAGACGAGAGAACGGTGTGCGGTGCGGGCGCACACCTCGACGTAACCACGCGAGGCGTTGAGCCAGCGTGCGCGAGAGAGAGAGAGAGAGAGAGAGAGACGGTCGCGAGTGTGTGAGAGAGAGAGTGAGCAAGACGAGAGTGCGGTGTGCGGTGCGGGCGCACACCTCGACATCATCTACGCGAGGCGACAAGCCAGCGTACGCGAGAGTGAGAGAGAGAGAGAGAGAGAAACGCGGAACAGGCGACGAGCCAGTGTACGCGAGAGTGAGAGAGAGAGAGAAACGCGAAAACAAAGAGCGAGCGTGTGTGAGAGATAGAGAGAAAGAAAGAAGCATCGGGCTTCCGAGAATCTTCCGCTGCTCGGTAGCAGCAGGTCGGGCTTGCCTCCAACGCGAGGCAAAGCCGGTACGCGCGCGCGTTCGAGCCAACGAGAGAGAGAAGGGAGAGAGGGGGAAGCCGAGCGCTCTGCCGGCGAGGCTCGAGCATCATCGTGCCGGGACCGCGGGCGCGAGCCATAGGAGAGCGCGCGCTGCGAGTGTGAGTGCGAGAGAGTAGGGAGGGGGACCGCGTTAACTCGTGCGACGACGTCGCGGGACGCGCGCGGCGCGCGCGACGTGCGTACGGGAGAGAGAGAGAAGATACGCGTCGTGCGCCTCGCTATCCGAGCGAGCGGCGCGGAGCCTTCGAGTGTGTGTGTGTGCGTGAGAGCTGGCGTGCGTAGCGTGCGACGCCAGAAGCGAGAGCTTCGCGGCGCGCGCGTGCGTGTGTGTGTGTGTGAGAGCCAGCGGGCATAGTGCGCGACGTCAGAAGCGAGAGCTTCGAGGCGCGCGCACGTGTGTGTGTGTGTGTGTGTGAACGACAGGTATACGTCGCGACGCCAGAAGCGAGAGCTTCGAGGCGTACGTGCGTACCTGAGGAGTAGAGGCGAGACGCCGAGCCCTGCGTGGCTATTGTGCGCGGGCGGCTACGGCCACCGCGTTGTAGGGAAGGGCTGGGTGAAATACAGGCGAAATAAACGAATAATTGGTGTGTTATTATTTTCCTTTTTCCCAACGTTCTCCCAAACGTCAGCGATTGCCATCGAGACCCGCGAAATAAATAATAATCCGCGCGTTGGAGTCGCGAGGAGTTGCGCATCAAAGTGCTGGGAGGCACAGCGTCGCACTACCTATATTATATAGTTGTTAGGGAGATACTCCCCCCCGCGCCCCCCGCCGCAACACCTTCCCCCCACGCCCCCCACAGTGCCCCCCCACCAAATAACGTAAAAATCATTCATTTTTGTTTTTTTTAAAAAAATGAAAGCCCCCCCCACCCCCCCCCCCCCACCAAATAACGTAAAAATGCTTCATTAAAAAAGAACTATAATGTTCGTAATTAATAATTAATTTATACAATAAATTGTCTGTACACAGAAATCAAGAAGACTGTAGAGAAGGAGAGTCAACGAAATAGGAGTTTGGAGTCAGAAAATACTGAAAACTTTTTCAGACACCTGCCGCCGCATGGTGGCGCTTCAAACAGAAGTCTTCTGGTGACGTCACTCGCGCATGCGTAGATGCGGCTAACTGGGAAATTAAATTTTGTTATGAAAATAAATAGTCTCTGTAAACCTTACAATAATATAAAATTAACGATAAACAAAAATTGCCGAATAAATATGTTGACAATCAATATATTTATTCGTTAGAGACTAGGCACTGGTCATACATTTCGTGGCTATTTTTGGCCCCCATATATTCAAACTTAAGTTTTCTAAACGTATTTTTGGCTGATAAATCTTGGCTCATTTAGTTAATTTTTGAAGTAAATACTTCTATAGGCTCGCTAGGTACACATTTTTACCGGGGAGTGAATCGAGAAAAAACCGACCGTCACGCAGTTATACCGAACGGCAGAATCAATTGAAGTGAATTTAAAACCAACAAAACATAAATTTAAATGATGGATTTCTAAAGCGACAGATAAAAAACATTAGCACGTGAATTCTGAGTTACGGTGCTTACTATGATCAAATATTCATTTTATATTTAATACTTTTGTACATTCATTTAAATAATACACCAAGTAATAAATAACAAATAGTTTTAAAATTAAAACCGCAACCAAAACTGGGGGGTTGGCGAGCGAAGCGAGCAGGGGGGCGAAGCCTGATCGTGTGTTGTGTGTATATATATATGTGTTGGAAAAACAACGCTATGCACACTCGAAGCTTAGCTGACGAGCAAGGAGAGAGAGGGACAAATTCGGCCTGCAGTTTTATTGCACCCCAACACGCCCCTCCGACAGGACCCACGCAGAGACGCTTGAGGGACGAAAGCGTCAGTCCTCGACAGATCCCCGAAGCGGCAGTACGAAGTCACATAAATATACTCAGTGTTAAAATCATTAAAATCTATTTTATATCACATTTATATAAACTCATTATTACCATTCACGTTCTTTATATTCTACTAGAGTACTGATCAAGACATACTGTATAATATATTTGAATAAAGCTCTCTTAAATATATATACAGAATTCACACATTTTCTAACAATATATATATATATATATATATATATATATATATATATATATATATAGATATACAACACACGATCCCGTACTTCATTGCCGAATACGCAAAAAGACGTCGCATGATACATATAGATATACTACCAACTATCCCGTACCGCCGTATATATAGATATACAACCAACGATCCCACACTTCATTGCTGAACACATAAAAGACGTCGCACACACATGTGAAAATGAAATTTTTCCAGAAGATCCTCGGGAGTGTCCCAATCCTCACGGTAGTAAGGAATCCACCCACCCGGAAAGGGCTCATCCTCCGCGGAAATGACCCGATAATAAATCTGAAAACAAAAAGAAATAAAAGATTAAACGATACGCCTAGGAAGGAAGTAAGGTATTAGTAGGTAAGATAAGAAAAATGTAAATCTTGATACCAACCTGCACACCAGCAGCCATGCGCCTCACGTCCATGGCAGCGGGCAAAGTGGAGGGTTGCCGGCAGACGACACACCGGCCATCGACGTAGACACTGGACCCAGCCATCCCATGACAGGGATAGCCTTAAATACGCGTTCTCTCTTTCATACAATCAGTTCATTGTGAATTACGATTAATAAACAGACACATTCACCGATAATCTCTCATGTTCGTTCATTACCCCGGTATTTTCGCAGCAACCGTGAGCTTGACACCTCACGGAGAACAAAACCATCGACCCTCACACGTAACAACATGTGTTCAATGCCGTCTCCCTTCTTCAAGTTTACACGGTTTCCTTGGAGGCATAGGGCAAATGACAGGGATTATATATTTTTGAATCCGTGCTTAGTGTTCAATTGTACTGGCAGCACATATTTGATTTAGTGTGCAGTGTGATATGTGGTACAAAATCACGGAGATTTTGTACGAGGGGGAGAATTGTTCCGGACGTGATAAGGGCTACTAGGGATAAGAGCAGTGCGACGAATTCATTTCAATTAATATTTGGTTTGCCTAAGTATTAGTTTAGAGAACGTTTTTACGCCATTCGATTCTCACATGCGCGAATTGACAAGGCGATTCGTGGCTTCAGGCCAATACGGTTAGGAGTGATTTTATAATCATTCCTAGACTGCCACGACCCCCTCTAGGAGTTTTACTCCACGGATTTTGAGGATCACTCTCAGTGCGGAGAGGCTAAAGGGCCGATCTATGACTGCCAGGCTAGAGAGTCGAGTGGTGGGAGACGATCGTGCGTGTACATGACTACGCTTATAGATATAGATATAGAGTAGCGTGCGCACTGCTTCGAGTCCTTCGGTAGTCCTCGGAAAAGTGCCTTTTTCGCGAGCCCGAGTTTTTCGGCTGCTCGAGTGCTTGGGTCTTGAGGGGCGCGAGTCTGCGACGCGTCGTCACTTCGCTCTAACTCCTCATCCGGTTAGCTCAAATCCTAAATCCATTCACGTTCTATTGCTCATTTTTAATTAAGTTCTTTCAAGTTTGCGTTTTAGTTGTTATTTTTTGCGTAGTTTATTTTCTCGTTTTTGTATTAGATTTATAGCTTATTTCAATATATTATAATTCAAAATCATTTGTTTGAGTTTTATTTATTGACCTTTTTACGAGACTTTATTAACTTTATTTCTGAACAGTACCTGCCATACCATTAAATAGTTTTTTATTTATAAAATACATTAAGTTTTGTGAAATAAATGCAAAAATAAATTCGGACGGACGGACGGACTGCTCGGCAGCGTCTGCTTCTCCGGAGCGTGCACTCCCTTTCGTCGCTCTTAAAGCTTTGTGCGCGAAGAGTGACTTACTCTCTGCACCTGTGACTGTAGGGCTTGCTCTCCTTCTCGCCTTCCTTGCCTCCGCGGTCTTCCTGGAGTTACGCTTCTTCTTTTTCCTCTAAGCAATCTCTCTTAAAATGCCCAGTCTTCTTGCACTGGTAGCACACCGACTCGATCTTGGGTTTGCCTGCTCACTTGCTTCTGTGCTGGTTTTCGCGTTTATTGTTTTCTTTCCGGAATATCTCTGCCATTTGTGCCTTGCCATCGTTTGCGTCAGTCACCTCGACGGCTGCCACTTTCGTGGCTGCGGCGCCAGGCTGTTTCCGTTGCGTCGGCGAGACGTACGCCAGTGACGCTAGTAGGGTTTATTCTGGCAGTGGCGGCACGCGATACTCTTGCCGCTCACCAGCACGGTCATTCTTGTTGGCGGTTTTGACAGAATTGACGTTCCTATCGTCTGCATTGCCTTGTCCTTCTTATCAATAAGCTGCAGTGTCAGTGATGTTTCTACTTGACTTAGCTTCAGTCCAAGGCTCTCCTTACTCTTGGTTAATGCTATTTGTTTTTCTTCTAGCCGCTTGTTCAGCCTCCTGGTCGCTGATATGTTATTTGTAATATTTCATTTTACGCATCTATGACGCCAGTGCTAGCGCTTTTTAGAATGTCGTCAGTTTTCTGGGTAGGAGACCCAGTATCATTGATACTATTTGGGATATTCAAAGTCCTTAAGCTTTTCCTCATAAGTGTACGTATTATCTTGGTTTTTTAGTATTTCTTCTACCCAGTTTCTACTCGTCTTTCTCTCAATCCTGTGTGTTCTGGCCTTGTGCCATAACACAGTCGCCCTTGACAATCATCTAGGAGTGGGTAGTAAAGCTTCCCCTTTAGCCCCCTTTTAGCCATCAGCATTTTCACCAGTTGATAGGGTACATACTGGTAACCTAGGAGTATCAGAACCCAGTTTATTTCACATCCTTTCCCATCAGCAGTAGAAGTTAAGTTGTACTGTGGCAACCGACGAGCTTTTGCTTAGTTAAAGATCTATTGTTGTTGTTGTTTTTTGTGGTGAATTTGAACGGGTCATCGTTAGGGTTTTGGTCAATGAGAGATATTTTATATTTCTCCTACCCACTGCAGGCAGCACTACGCACGTAGAATTGTATGCCTACAGCGAGCACTCAGAGAGAGAGAGAGAGAGAGAGAGAGAGAGAGAGAGAGAGAGAGAGAGAGAGAGAGAGAGAGAGAGAGAGAGAAATACGTCAACGGACTGGTCCTGGGTCTGCAACCTGTCGTCTGCTGCACAAGCGCGGCTCGTGTGTATGAGTGCGTGCGAGCGTAAGCCTTGCGTGGCTACAGTGTGTGTGGGAGGCCTTGCAGTCACCGCTTTATAGGGAAGGGCTGGACGAAATACAGAGTGCAATAAACTGTAATTATTGTGAGTAATCATTTTCCCCTCTCCACTGCGTTCTCCCAAACGTTGGTGATCGCACCAAATTCTACATTTGAAGAAAAATCCTAGTGCATGCCAGGCGATGGTTTTGCGCACCTGTGTTTAGAGGTACAGTGTCGCAAAGTTCTTATTGCCGGCATATCGGGTTTTCATTACGTCCACGCGTTACATACAATATGGTGTGCACGAAGGGCTAACTGGGCTTTTTGACTATTTTACTTTTTGCCCTTCGTGCATAATATACTATTATTTATTTAACATTACATAAACTCCAAGATAGACATTGTTTTCATGTTGTCAGGGCTGACCTTGTTAAATAAAATAATTCTCCTGACGAATCTTGATTCTGACTAACATAAAATATATAACACTTTAGAATAACAGAAATGCATTTGGTGGACCCTACTTAGCCGTTCATTTTAGAAGAAAAGATTTTTTCATTGGGCGTTCTACATCATTGCCATCAGTGGAAGAGGCTGCCTCACAAATTACAAGGACTTTAAAATCATTGAAATTAAATGTCGTTTTTATAGCAACTGATGCGGAAGATAAAGGTACTATCTCAGTTTTTCTTATATTACAAATAATAGGGGTTTATTAAGGTCTTATGTACATCTTCCGATAATTAAAAAATTGAATTCTGGGAATTCCCGCCAGTGCTCGCCGCTAGTTAATTGGGGCAGACGCGCATGCGCTCAATATCAGAACGCTACCACATGCATACAGCGCATGCACGTCGACTATGAATATCCCTAGTTAACCTGCGATGAGCACTGGCGGGAGCTTCCCAAATGCAAAATTTCAATTACCTGTGTGCACAGTCAAGGATGGCTCAACAACAGTTCGGATACACGTTCTCGGCAAAAATATTTATGTGTTTATGTGTAATATTAGAATTACCTATTTTTAAAAGAAATTTTTATATTTAAATATAACATAATTACGGATTTGTGATATAGAAATTTTTAACTATTAATCATGCACTTAAAAACTGTGATGTTGCGCTTTTTATAACCGATTCCGGTGACGCAAACAACCAGTTTACACTAGTTTCACTCGATCTCCGTACCGCGAACTCTTACATCTACAGAAGGGGACAACGTGTAGGTCTAGGAACAGGTATGCCTGGCGTGGGTAATGGTTGAAATAATCGTCACTCAATATTGTTTATGCTGTACAAAAATGTCATAATATATTCTTCAATCCCCGGGGTATTAGATACGTTTCCAATGTTTTCCCACGGTCAAAGATTTGTCACGGTGGATGATGGCTTTATGCTTTCGTATTATCGCCAAACGGCGGCTGATGTTACTTCACAATTACGGCACAATTAGTCGCGAGGAAGCGATCTACCTTCAATAGTACGAGGATCTTTCTGTGCTTTAAAACGCAACTTCCAAATTCGATTAACGACTTTTAATAATCACACGACTTTGTTCGTGATTTAAGCAAATATCCGCGACTCTACGAATTCGCGACTCGGAAACTTGATACGTACGACTCTACGACTATACAGCGAAGGACTACTACTTCGACTGCTCCAACTGTTCGGCTCTAGGGTTGACGACGAATTGAACGATGAGGAAGCTTCATCGCGTCGCGAGACCCTGCGAGTCCCGGAAAAGAGTCATAATGAATATTAATGGCGTCCTGCGGCGCCAATTACAAATTGGCACTATTGTCTCATCCTGATGCCACCTAACGCGGTCATTCGTTATAATAGTATAACGAATGCCCGCGATAACGAATAGTACGGAAACTGCTATATGCTCACGGCTCGGTGCTTACCTACTCGTACGAATGTTTTTTGTTACGCGAAGCCTCCTGGTGCCGTCACCAGCAACAGGCACGACGGTTCTGCCGATATAACAGCGACCCCGGGTTTCTGCTGGGCCGCATTGGCGCTATTTCCACGAGTAATGCTCTTTCTGTCAGTACCGGGGAGCCACCTCTGGCTCCGGCGCAGACGGGTGAGGATAGGAACTCCAAGCGTACCAGATAACAGAAAATACAACCCACCGTTGTTGATTCCCCGATGCACTGATCACAAATACATCCGAGAATCAACGGATCGAAATTATGTGTTGTAATCGCGTATCGTTATTCTAACGACACGTCGCAAAACTTTGAAATTCTTCAATCCTATAAAATTGTATTAATTAATTTAAATATCTTATAAAATTACACTAGCAAAATTCAAGCTTGCTCTACGCATACAGTTACGTTGCCCGGAGTATGGTGTACATAATATAGTTCGAGATATCAATCATTGTCCAAATTTGACGCCTTTTAAATTTTGGTGTTCGGATAATTGAAATCAATAGCAAGTCAGTAATAAAAAGAAACTGGTCTAAAACTGGTAATCCAAATCTTTAATAATTCCATTATTTTTTACACGATGAACATGAACTTAAAATTCGGAATTTTAAATTTCTCTCGAAAATTCTAAAGTAGTAGACCCAACGCATGAAAAATTTAATTAGGTTATCCTGTGCTCACGCAAGAGTTTAAAAAAGTCCTAGTCAAGCATTTAACACATAATCAAAAAAAACTCTCTCTCTCTCTCTCTCTCTCTCTTATGCGGACTATGTGCTGTTTTTTTTCTTGCGCTGCAATGTTTGTCCCTGCTCTTTGACAGCAGTGCCAACTGAAACACCCAAGTAAATAAATATACGCTTGAAGTCGGTCACATTAGACGTGGCATGCACAGCGAGCGCGCGCACTATCCAGAAAGCGAGTCCGCACGACGCGAAGCGTGCGCGCGCGCGCAACATTCGTAAGGCGAATCCGCACGAGCGCGGGGCGCGGCAATTAGCGAACGACTCCTCGGCGACGCGCCAGGCGGCGCGAGCGGCGCAAGGGGCATAGCGTAATCACACCTATACACAGCCGCGCCGCGAGCCTTTATAAGGCAGACCGCGCATCACAAGGGGGAGTTCTTCTCGAGCTTCATTCCAGGTTGTATCGTGAGCACACGTTACTACAGGGAAAGCGAGAGTTAGACCTACATCCACGAAATCACCTCGTGAGCCCACGTGACGATCCAGTGGACGACCCGAACCCGAAACTCCTGATTGCCGTCGTGAGCACACGAGACAACCCGGAACACCCGAACGACGTCGAGCCTCTTCTACGTGACGTCACCGTAGACCCTAACCTATATATCAACGCATTGCTGACCCCTTCCGCCACTGTGAGCACACAGGGCTGAGAAGACAGCGATAGCTGCCGGTTCACCGGGTCGTGCGCTCACGTCCAGGTTAATCCTAGGTTCATCCCTAACCTATAAATGCGATTTATACGCCGAGATCTCAAGATTCCCTTCGCTACTGTGAGCACGCAGCGCAAAGAAAAGAACGATACGAGCGACGACGATTTGTAGAGCCGTGCGCTGACGACTCTATAAATCCAAGAGATAACCTCAAAATATAGTGACACTATTTCTATCGTTGCTGTGAGCACACAGGGCGATCGTAATTGCTGACATTTCGTACATTCGGATCAGTGTAGCCGTGTGCCCAGGACTCCACCGTCCCGAATGAATTACTAACCTCCAAATCCAACACCGACCTGTAAAACCCGCACCGTACCGATAACCCGATCGCGATCGCCAACCGCAGCCATAGAAATATTGTTATACTCGTAATTTGTTAACCGCGCTAGTTTAAGTAGTTATTAATTGTGAAGGCAAAGTATTTTTAACACGAAGCAAAATGATTTCTGTTTCAGCCGAGCTTTAACAACTGAGTCCTCGTTTTTGTTAAATATTAAGTTACAAATATATTGTTATTACTAAAACACAACAACAGATTTGCTCTTTTGCACCTTTCCCTACTCCGATCCTGGATCCGACTGTTTGGCTAACCGAGCAGGGAAAGTACCATCGTTACAAATAAATAAAATAAAAAAATAAAAAATAAAATAAAAATATATAAAATCAAATAATAAAATAGTGATTCCGCCCCTTCCCCTTTTTCTATTGATAAGCTAAAAATTAATTTGCAAGCTGCCAAACCTAATGACACAAAGTTACTTCGGGATCTCTTGTTTATCTTGCGTAATATTTTTCATAGTACTTGTGACACGAAATCCACGCAGCAATCACGTTCATTCTTTTTAGATCTCACTACATTCGGTCATCATTTTTTTTTTTTTTAAGAGAGGATTGTCGATTTTAGGCGCAGAACGCACGTTTAATAATCAAACAATTTTTATCTTTTGTATAAGTTAAGAATCATAAAGGTTCGTGTACTTATTAATACTAAATAATAAAAGGTAAATCTGGTCTTACTTACATGATGTGTACACAGTCGGAGACTGCTCAAGCTTACGAGAACAATGCAAGTGTTGGAAAGTTTTGAAACCTTTCGCAGTCATATATTTGACACGCATATTGCAAAAAGGAAATGCTTACTTGTGTGCGGTCCGTCATACACTCACAAGCACGTTATATACTATACTATACAGCATACCAGAAATTTCGGTCAAAATTTTATCTGTGATTTGCGTACGGATTTTTTCAATTTTATAAATAGATAAAGTTGGCAATAATTAAAAGACACTTAATTGATTGTGGAATCACTATGGTTTCTCACCTGAAATTTTCATGTATAATATTTTAAGATTATTATATTGCTTAAAATTCTCCAATGCATTTATTTTTAAATACGGCTTTACTATTTAAAAAATAATTTTTAATTATAACAAACTTTACAAGAGTATTTTAGAAGTAAACCTAACCCTGTTGAAAATATTGATATGTGATTTGTGATGTCAGTTTGTTATGTACTGATTTTGAACGTTTTTAACATAGCTATGTATATGTAAGACCAACTCAAGGAAATTCACTGGAGTGGAGTTTTGGGTTAGAAATCAACACTTGTATGATGTAGTATAAACAACTGTAATATTAACAATATGTACAAATTAGTAAAGGCTAAAAATATTACAGTAAACGTATAAACTTAAGACTAACCTGAATCTATGCAATTGCCGATAGTAAACCTTTTAGTACATCAGTTTCAATAACCTCGCTTATAACGATCCTAACGGCTCGGAGTCTTATTACATGCTTTTTCTCACTCACGTGTCAACAAGTGACAAAGCCAAGCTTGGTAAACTACAAGCTTACATATATAATTACATGAATATTTAGTTCAAAATACTTACATCTTGAAGCGATGCAAGGCGCGCAAAATGCAAGGCAGGACCGCTAACGCTCACGCATCGCGCTCCCTTTAGGCTGTGTCCACAATCAACGTATACGCTAACGTACACGCTACCGTTTGCGTGTATTAGTATATCTATACATATAACGTATACGGGTCATTCTGGACACAGCATAACCCTCCGATGCTCGCGCTACGCGCTCGCCAGAGCGGCCTATATGTCTACGGTGCTATTCATTGATATATAGGGTACATTCGGGGGACAAAATAACTTTATATATTCCTGATCCCCCGTCATGCGCGCGAAGTTTGTACGCATGCGCAGTCCGGTTTGTTCCTTACTTTTTACCTACAGCAGCCTTGACCAGATAAAATTGCGGTTAAGTGTCATGGCACGGAAGCGCGGGCCGGTCCAAAATATATAAAGTTATTTTGTCCCCCGAGTGTACATACATTTTTTAGTTCTTCTTTAATTATTTTATTTTGGAATATATATACATTCATAATATTAACATACATTCTTTTAAATTAGCGAGAAATATAAATTATTATAAAATAATACCAAAATTTATTAAAAACTATTATTATTTTGTAAAATTAAATAATTGATAAAAATCATCATTTTATAGTACTTCAATTTAAAATATATATCAGATGGGAATTCCATAGCGTTTCTTAAGTCATGGATTTTGCACGAAGATAGATTATTAGCAAACGGCAACTATGTCCTTGATAAGTAAACGTAATTTGAACAAATAAAAAAAACGTGTGTGTCACGGGACGCCCGACAGAAGTGATAACTTCATATGATATTTATAGAAACTATCAAATATAGAACTTGTTTAACGCATGATGGCAATAATAATTTTATAGTTATATTTTTTGTTAATCTAATAATTTATAAATGCATCAGGAATAAGTAAAACGTAATTTAATTTCCTTTTGTATGTAAAATATATATTTTATGTACAATATTTATCATTATTTAACAGTTTAAGTTGACTGGCTGGTATTTAACACAACAATATGATTATCAATATACACGTAAATATCACACTCGGTAATTGAAAAATCAAAATAAATATCTGTTTACTAACACAATTTAATAACACAATGTTCACTTCAAAAGTTTTACTAATGTAGAGGTTATGTTTACTGTGCACGCGCGCTAAGAGAAAAGTGTCGAGGAAAGAAAGGGAGAGACAGAGAGCGTCTGTAGTGGAGCATATCGACGGCTGACTGGAAGATCACCGTATCTCAGCCGCGGCTTCGAGAACGCCGTATCCCGGCGGTGGCTTCGGGATCACCGTATCTCAGCCGCGGCTTCGAGAACGCCGTATCCCGGCGGTGGCTTCGGGATCGCCGTATCTCAGCCGAGGCTTCGGAAACGCCGTATCTGAGCCGCAGCTTCGGAAACGCCGTATCTCGGACGCGATTTTTTTCCTCAAATTTTGTAGTGGCTTTAAATATGACGTAAAAATTTTTAAAATTTGCGTCAAAAATTCTGAAAAAAATCAGAATTACTTATTTGATTTATTATTTGACATTAACTACACTGTAAGTATAGAGAATGTAGAAATTCGAGTAGAAAAACTTTTCATTTTACACCGATAATATCGCGATTTTGTAAACCGATTGGAATGGCCTGTCGTTGAATAGGCGTGAGATTTTTATAACCAATTTTGTCAATAATATCCAAGATTTCTTTAGGAAAACCTGATTCCTTCCACGACCGGATCGGATCAGAGGAAACCCCAATTTCAAAGTATATAGGGTCGCGCCGTAGACAAATCGTACTTTGTACTTTTTCTTGCCAAAGCGGCGCTATCGCGCCCCTAGATAATTTAAATTTAATATTTTACTAATTCAACAGAAAAAAATTAAAACTCTTCGTTGTACTCGAATTTTTTACTTCTTTCCACCGCTGAGATACGGTGATCTTCCAGTCAGCCGTCGATATACAGTATGCGAAAGAGAAAGGGCATGTAGACGCGAGCGAGTGAGAGACAGCGAGAGAGAGAGAACACGTGCAAGTAGAGAGAGAAGAAAGCGCGCGCAGAGTGGGGATGTCTCCGATGAGCCGCCGTATGCGTGCGAGAGAGGAAGCAAGAGACCGCAGGGTGGGGATGTCTCCGCTGAGTCGTCGTATGCGTGCGAGAGAGAAGGCAAGAGACGGCAGGGTGGGGATAGCCAGACATAACGGCGCCGTAACGCATTCAAACCAATTCACTCCGTCCCATAAGAAGTTATCACTTAAAAAATAGTTTTATTATCATCTAAGTCAAGCCTAGTAATTCGTTGGCTCTGTCTTATAAGCGAGCTCGACAACTGCGCATACATTGTGCGCATCGATCTGGAAACCGGCTGGCTACACATTCCCGCCGCCGTCGGCCGTGTGTTTTGACATTTTGAAGCGCCCTCCCGGCCTTCATTCACCGCGATATCTTGTGCTCGGTTTTCATATTTTCGGTGATATAATAAGTAGGGCAGAAGGGCAATGATGACGCGATACAGCAGTGTTATTTCAATAAACCAAAAGTGTAGCTATGGTATCGTCTGTATGTGCGTGCTTTGAAACAGCATCCGCTTTTTTTATATAACATTAGTTCTCGGCGACAACTTGTGAGAGAAGGTCACACCAGGGCCCGATCGTTAGGAGATTTCAATAAAGTTATAATATCTGAACAACAATGTTTTCACAGTTTATTTTTGAACCTTAATGTAGTCTTGTCCCATACAGAAAGATACATATAACTCCAGCAAGAATCTTGAGTTTTTGCGCTTGGAGATTATCTTTTGTTTTTCTGACTATGCTATTAGATGGTGTCTGGAGAAAGATTGACCATCATTCTTGAAACTATTTATTGTGTTATATCAGTGACTATGAGACTGTGTCATCTATTTTAAGAGTTGAATCAGTGTCGTAATTCTGATATTTCTAGTAGCTAAGTATGTGACATTGCTGTCAAAGGACAAAGATAATTTAATGTTGATTGCTGCCAATTGGACCATCCACGGACTACCCTGGAGCTGATTCGCACTGGCGTGGCAATGTGGTTTGGCGTTGCTGGCTACTTTAAACAACTCAAGGTAACTCTGGAGCTGAATTAATGCTGTCTGGTGGTGTTGGTAGCATAACTGGCTTCTTCAACCACCTAAAGATCACCCTGAGCTGGATTCTCTCTCTTCGGTGGTGCTGGTTGGCGTTTCTGGGTACTTCAACAACCTCAATACGACCATGGAGCTGAATATATGGTATTTGGTTGTGCTGCTTGGCGTCTCTGGCTGATGTATTCACCAGGAGACAACCTTAGGACAATATTTGAACTCTGTGACAGTGCTGGATAGCGTTTCTAGCTGCCTCAACCACCCGGAAATGATCCTGGAGCTCTATTTCCACTTTTCGACAGTCCTGGTTGGCGTTTCCGGCTGCTTAAATCACCTCGAGACGATCTTGGACCTAAATTCCTGTTTTGGAGTATTGTCTGGCGTTCTTGGATACTTTAACTAGTCTAATACAGATTCAGAGATGGATTTATACAATTTGACAAGGCAATATTCAAAATATTACAATAAACTTGAGCTGTTAAATCGGTATTGTATCTTCAATAAGGTTTAATTTGAAACGCTGTGTTCATATGATAAATTCAGTAAAAAGATTTCGTATGGCTTGCGGATAGATTTTCAGTTATTATTATGATAATCTTCTGTTTGTAAATTTGAATCATGTCACTGAAAATTGTTGTTTAACGGTATTCATACTTAAAAGCTGTCTTGATTAAAATTCTTATCCCGGGGACAGTAGTCTAAATCTCTCAATAATTATTTAGAAGTATAAATTTGTAATATATTTTTCTGTATGTCTAAGTGTACAAACAATACTGCATTTGTTGGATAATGGTTTCCTGCGTCTACTGGAGTCAAACTATGGATACTGATGGTGTTGATGATTGAGCTATCAAAATCTTGGAGTTGAAGCGAAACTTCATTCAACTTTGCGGTACTACTGGTCTACTGATAGACGAGTGTTTTTATCAGGTGAGATCAGTGAGTTGAGTAATTATTTGTAAGTATAACTTTTTAATATGTTCTTTTGTTTTTGTTTTCCAGAGTGTAAATAATACTACAACTGTGGATACCATGGTTTGCTGAATGAGGAGCTGTAGGATAAAGGGCATTGGACATATGCCTGATCATCGATAATTAGTATATAGTTTTCAGGTACAATATATTCTATATAATTTTTATGATTTCATGTGATTGATTTAATTTCTTTTTGCCGATGCAGTACTTATAAAATGCAGTTTATATGTATCTATAATCATGCATTTGTTGTACCGAGGCTGGTTTTCTTTGATTAATTACACAGTAATATTTTTTCTAGTTTTAATTGTATTCTATATTTTTCTTTTAGGTGAAAAAAATGGAAAAATGTCAAACAATTGCAGCAAGGGTTCAAGAGGATTTTCAAAAGGTTTCAAAACAATTACAGAGAAGATAAGTGAAGTTAAAAGTTAATTTAATAATACGGTTTAATTTCGAAAATCTTTTGTTTAAAGTATAGCTCAGTTTAGAGGGAGGTGGTAGGCTTCTCAGAGCCTTTCTTCCTTTCCATTTAGTTTAGATTTTTCTAGTCCAGTAAAAATACTCAAATTTTAGAAGTATGTTGTGCTGATTGTAAATTAAAAATTGTATATTGTAAAAGATATTATACAGGGTGACCCAATTTAAACGGGCACCACTCATAACTCGTCAGGGACAGCCACAATCGAAAAAATGGTAGAGACCAAAGTTGTAGGATATCGAAGGGGCAACCCGATGATGACCTTAGATTTGACTTTGAACGCGTTTTTCAAGGTCATTTGAAGGTCAACTTTGGATTTTTAAATAGGAACCCCATTCTTTTATTGCGGGAATGGAAAGAGCGGTAAATTTTACGTTCAGAATGGTATGTTCGGTTGCGGCACTGAAGGTCATCTCAATCTCCTGCAGCCAAAATGAAACCCCGCCTACGTAATTCCTGTAGCAACGCCAAATTAAAAAAAAGTGGTAGAGACCATAGTTGTTGTATAGGGAGGGGGGGGGAATTGTGACCCCGAATTTGAGCCAGTCCTACAAGGTCATTTCAAGGTCAAATTATTTTTTTTCCAACAGCACCCACTTTTTCGACTCCGGATCCTGAAAGCTGTAAAATGTTGCACTTTAAACGAAGTAGTAAATTTAAAATAGAAGAAAAGATTTTAATCATTTAGCGTATCATTTCCTGAGTTTTGTCATCATTATAAAACTTGATGTCCAGGATCCACGACGAGGACGTAGCAGGGTGGATTTTGAGGTCCCATTTTTATCTGGCCGATGAAGGCAAGACGTCAAGACACCGGCCGATTAAGGCAAGAATCATAGCCCGGCCGATGAAGGCAAGACGTGAAGACACCGGCAGATGAAGGCAAGACCTCAAGGACATCAAGTTTTATAATGATGACAAAACTCAGGAAATGGTACGCTAAATGATTAAAATCTTTTCTTCTATTTTAAATTTACTACTTCGTTTAAAGTGCAACATTTTACAGCTTTCAGGATCCGGAGTCGAAAAAGTGGGTGCTGTTTGAAAAAAAAATAATTTGACCTTGAAATGACCTTGTAGGACTGGCTCAAATTTGAGGTCACAATTCTCCCCCCCCCCCTCCCTATACAACAACTATGGTCTCTACCACTTTTTTTTAATTTGGCGTTGCTACAGGAATTACGTAGGCGGGGTTTCATTCTGGCTGCAGGACATTGAGATGACCTTCAGTGCCGCAACCGAACATACCATTCTGAACGTAAAATTTACCGCTCTTTCCATTCCCGCAATAAAAGAATGGGGTTCCTATTTAAAAATCCAAAGTTGACCTTCAAATGACCTTGAAAAACGAGTTCAAGGTCAAATCCAAGGTCATCATCGGGTTGCCCCTTCGATATCCTACAACTTACCCTGACTAGTTATGAGCGGTGCCCGTTTAAATTGGGTCACCCTGTATAATATGTATGTAAACTCGATACTTTTCTGCGATGCTGAATCACTCGAGCTGGCTTTGCGATAATCGTGATTGTATTTTGTATACACGCGTGGGATGAAATCCAAAATGTAACAATAAGTTTTTTATGATAAGAGGACATCCGTGAAAAATGTTAGGCATGATTGTGTGTGTCGCGCCGAAATCATTATTAAGTTATGTGAATTAAAAATCGTTTTTTGGGCTATGTCATGGATTAAAGCATTTAAAAAATACGTTTACCGCGGTGAAAAGTTGTTTTTTTTATACTATCTACAACTTTTATGTTCGGCTTTTCTATGTAAAACACATAGTCGATAAATTTTATCGTAAAAGATCGATTTCTTTGCTGTAAAAAATCGTTTTTTGGCTGTTAACTCATGATAAAAGCATTTTTGACGTTTAAGTGTTCATAGAAAAAGTTGTATTTTTCAATTTTCAAATCTACAATTTTCCATTTAACATTTTTTTGTAGAATGCTTAGAATTGGAGTTACAGCTAAATAACCGTTTTTAGCGATTTTTTAAGGTGACCGCATTCTGCGTATACGTGCAGGATCGGGATCAGAATAGATAGGGCAGCATGCGGTGATGAGGAGATCTCCCACAAAAATTTTTACCCTGATTAAATAAAGTCTCGCTGAGATAATCGTGTAACACCACTGTTTTTTTAAAAAAACTCTTATAAATTAAGCCTAAGATGCCCGCGTTTATAAACTACGCAGAGGATCGGGACAAAAAAAAAATCGAATTTCATATTGTGCGAGAGGAGGCTTCTCCTAAAATTTCATCCTGATATCGCATCTCACACATTTTTCGCGCACAAAACTATAAGGCACTTGTGTACCGCGGTTGTGCCTAAAAACTAATTTTCCAATACTCTTTCCAATGCTTGGATCGAATACTTTAAAAATTGTTTAACTATTAATCGTGTTCCATTACAAAGACTTTCATTATAATTTTAATTTCTTAATAAAATTACAATGGCTCCAATGCTCAATTTCAATTTATGTGGAGGAAGTTCATTAGGAGTTAAAGAATTCAGAAATTCTGTAGGTAACATATCATCTAAGTTTTTTCCATTATCATCTTCTGCTGTATTTATACTGAAATATTCAACAAAATGTCCTTATATAATACCCAGTACCCTGGTAGAAAATTGACTAGTTGAACCAGTCAGTCAATTAAGAGATCGCCAGTTTGGAAAACGAATTGATCGCCGCAAATTCAAATAGAACTTGACAGCAACTCGTAAACGCGAAATCCGTTTACGCGCATGCGTACGCGTGTAGCAGCCGCTCCTGCCTATGTGTGTACTGTGTATAGCGTCTGCAGTGTAGCCAAGTATGCGTAGTGTCTGTTGCGAGTCTGTTGCGTAACATAACCGTTGCTCCGTTTTACATTTCGTACACATTATGATTCGTGTAATTATGAGTGATCGCAAAAGAAGATATAAAGACAAAATTGAGCAAAGTGAAATGGATTCAAAGCTACAAAGTTATAATCAACTTTTGGAAGATCGAGAGAAAAACTTATACGTGGAAGAAGATTCTCCAATTGAAAACGTGGCTTCAGATCATATTTATTATTCAGACTACAGCAACAGTTCTAGTGAAAGTGAATTTGACAGTGATTTAGATAGTGAGTCTAGATATAGTCAAAAGTTATTTGAAAATCAAGAACCAGAAATTAAAGAATTGCAAGAATGGATAGTGTCTAACAGTATACCGCACAAGCAATCAGATTCTCTTTTAAAGATATTGAGGAAAAGGCTTTTACCTAATCTTCCTTGCTCTAGAAAGACTTTGTTAAAATGTGATAATTTAGAAAAATATGACATTAAGTCGATAACAGTGATAGACAATTCAGTGACAATTCAGTTCAAGTTAAAGCAGATTTTCATGATAGTGATGTCTTAGAGCTAATAATTAATATTGATGGTATGTCGCCATTTAAATCAAGTCCCGCTTACCACGTCTCGTCTATTCCACGTATGTCATATTTTCTTCTCTTGTATCGCCGACGTACTGGCTTGTGTAACTCTTCAGCTACTCTTTGACGTTCCATCATCTTTTATAGTAGATGAAAATCCATCTGGAAATTCGTCTATACGAACTTTTAATTGTTTATTCACTTCTTCAATGATATAATCAACATCAGAGTAATTGCGAAGAGATGTATTATAAAGATAACCCAATTTTTCATTCACTTCCAATTGCTGTTTTTCAACTTGCTGCTTATATTCTTCTATAACTTCACCAATTCTAGCAATTTTAGCAGCTATATAATTTATTTCAGTTTGTAGAATAACTTTCAGTGAGTGCAAGGTGATTGCATCGTTTGGATGATTGGGCTGTCCTAGGTTGCAAAGTCGCTTATTTTCTAAATCAAAATTACCGTCCGGTGTAAAATTGAAACCAATGCCTTGAGGGCCGCGACTCACTTGCGAGCCCTCAAGTTTTCTTCCAAACACATCGAGACTCATGGTAATACTGATGCAGAATAGTTGCATGTCAATATATATGCCCAGCTTCGCGTAATTCCTCAATAATCGACTGGATTTCATTGACGTGAATATTATTTCCAGCTGATCGTTTGGCAATCAATAATCGAAGTCTCTCAGTAAGCTCGTTTGGATCATCCCAGTAGACGAGATCAATGGAAGAATATTTGTTAACTATTTTATATTTAGGTATAAGTCCTCCGCTGCTGTTTACGTTCTTTTTACGTGGAATGCTGCGGAACATTGGTGCTAAAACATTCTTATATTTATTACTTCTCGATATTAGTATAGATTCATCCTTGCTAAATTTTTTCCGATGAGCATTTGTTGCTTCCAAAATCTTGCGATAATTTGAACGATCTGATGATTTCAGAAGAAGATCATCTGGATATTTATTTAAGTAGCAATTCCATTAGTCCATTCGTTTTGGGATAACTTTCATTTCTGACTTTGACATATTTATCATCAAATTCAATTTCTGAATCATCAATCATATACACTTCATCAACCTTTCGCACTCCGTATATATTATCAATCGTTCTACGGCTTTTATCTAGCAATGATAAAAAGTCTTCAGCTGATTCATTTTTTCCACTAGCGGATTTAAATTTAGAATTGGTTATTGTGTCAAAAATATCATCATCATCATCATTATAAACAGTATAATCCATTAAACTTGATTTATTGTTCTTATTTTGATCGTTGATCAAACTCGATCGATCAATTCCCATTCGTTTTTTCATTTTCTTACTGCTGCTGTTTTTATCAAAAATATGATTAAATGGTTGCTGCAGTGGGCTTTCACTTTTCATCTCAACAAGTTTCTCAAGTGGTATGATGACTGGTTTTAGAGTATGACCGATAACTTTTTCAAAGTCATCTTTCTCCTGTTTTAATAAAGTGTATTTTTTCTAATAGCCTCACGAGCTCGCAAGAGCTCGCTAAGAACATTCTGCTCTTTCGTGAAGTCTGACATGCTTACGTGGCGATGTCTACAATTGAACTGCAAGTTCGAGACTCATAATTCCTTTTTTATTGCAAAACAGTCCAAATCCATATCTATCATTCTTCCAACATTGAGAACAAAGATTCCGAAATTCGTTGAAAGTTAAATCGGTATTCACATTATCTTCATAGATATGTTTAAGATTTACATCATCATGTCGACAAATAACTAACAAATTGACATTATCTCTAATGAGGTGTTTTCCTATATGAGCATAAGATTGACATAGATAGAAGCTATCTACACTCTTATGTCTCCCCATACAGAAGAATGCTCTGAGGTTATCCTGCTTCTCACATGCCACATCATCAAAAATCATTATTGACTTTGGAAGGACTTCATCTGGAGATACTACAGATTCATGCTCACTGAACGGAAGATATGATACTCCTTCAATCGGATCCAGGACATTTTTGAAAAATTGATACTTTGGCTGATTCAAGGATTTAGAGTACACATACAAATTCTCAAACCTAAGGCCATTGGAGTGTGTAATTAAAGCCAATACACTGTTTGTTTTTCGACAGTTTGATGGCCCACAGAAAACTGCTCGTATACTGTCTGGTAGTAATTCCCCATGACGCTTTTTTTTCTTCTCTTTTCCAAAATCGAAATTTGAGCTAAAATAACATTGAGCTCTTGAAATATAATAATACAAAATATTGTGGATCTGAATAAGTTGGAATGCGTTTTAAGCAAGCCATCTGCGCAAGGATTAGCAGTGCTCATGTACTATACATATGTCATTCTGATGTGTGTGTTTGTATATATATATGTGTGTGTGTGTGTGTGTATGTGTTTGTGTGATGAATGCACAACACAAAATGTATAGCTAACGACTGTGATTGACTTAAGGAGTTTTTCCTCGTAATATTGTAATTTAATATGTAACATTTACAAAAATTGGTACACATTTTTTAATTTTATGACCGTTGCTTATTGTAATTCTTATCATTATAATTTATCCATATACATCTTATTTTGTCAATAAACATCTGAAGAAGTTGGGAACCAAACCAACGAAACGTCATCAGTGAAATATTTATTTGTTGTTTTTTTATTTACAAAGGTTGACTCTTTAACTTTTGTTTTTCCTTATTTATTTTTTAATATTTACTGTCTCAATCGAGGTGCGCTGTTTGCTTGGGCGATCTGTGAGTCGGATCCAAAAGTGTTACTCTAAAGTCAATGTTAGCGTGATTGCAACATTTTACATTAGTATGCTAAACTCCTAATTGAACTACTGGGGAAAAAGACTGGAAAAAAGTCTAAATTTAACTACTAGGAAACGAAGAGAACTGACTAGAATGATGCTCCTTAATATAATAGAGGATATGAGCATAGCAGTCATGAAATTATTAATCCCTAAAATATTACAGTATTCAAGTTTTGCTTTAGGATGGCATAACATTCAGATTCTGCATCACAGTGACAGCACTATATTTCCCAAAGAGCAGCCGAACGGCGCCGCTACGTCGAAGTGGCGCTGCGGTCAAATAGCGAAATCCCAATTTTAATTATAAATACAACACAACCGTTCACAAACAAGAACACATCTTGAATTTATACGCATCAACCGCCTTGTATTAAATCTAATGCTACGTCAAAAAGATGCAGTTAATACCATGTTTTACAGAAGTTGTTCTTACTTTATAATTAAAGGAAGATCGGTACAGAGCGATTTTCTTCTGAATTGGGCAGTGGTGTTGTATTTGTTGTTGAAATTAAGATGTTTCCACCTGACCACTGCGCCACTTGGACATTGCGGCGGAGCAGTTCAGCTGCTCACCTAATCACCCTTTAAATACATACTTATAGTACTTAAAATAAATCATGAAAATAAATATATTTTTCAGAATACAGTAATCTTCGAAGTATACTAAATAACTATAGTGTTTTTCGTTTTACGCCGACAAAATCTATCAAGAAGAAATTTAAAGATGGAGGAATTGCAATTATCGATCAGATTATATGTTCACATGCAAGGTATCGTTTTTATCTACAGAATATTGAAATTCTTTATTATAGAAAACGGCGTTTTCTGCAAAAATCTCTATATTTCGTGAAAATATGTAACAAACATTAATTTTCCAACATCGATTGTAATCTTTGCATATAAATGCCTAGATTCATCTCGGAAATTGTAATTATTGAATAATTTGTTTCTGCAAACATTAACAATAAACATAAGCAAAGTACGTGCATTTGTCCGTACGTACGTACAAACATTCTTATCTCTTATTTAGAACAGAAAAATATAATTTTTTTTTTATACACTAATAGTACAAGTTAAGTTAAGGACTATTTAGACAATTGTGTTTTTTGTACATTTGGGGTCATATCCGATGCTCTTTCTTGTAGATGATGTCCCGTAGATCAGAGAGTCATCCTGATACCTGGACATCATCTACAGGAAGATATGATTTATTATCGGCAAATTTGATTTATATACGATGCTTTTTCCTGTGTATGATGTCCTGTCGATCAGGAAAACAACCTGGTACCTGGATATCTTCTACGGAAGATTCGATGTTATATCAACACATTTGATTTAAATATGATGCTCCTCCTTGTGGACGATATACCGTTCATCAGAGTCATCCTGGCACCTAGACATCATCTACAAGAAGTTGCAATTATTTTCGGTACATTTGATTTACATACGATTTATATACTTATTCTTGTAGACGATATCGCGTCGACCTGGGGGCATCCTGACACTAAGACATTGTCTACAAGAATTCGAAAGTATTTTTTGGTTTACTTTATGTTTAAGTGACGCTCTTCTCTTTGAATGATGTCGTATCGACCCAGAGGTCATCCTGACATATAGACATTGTCTACAGGAAGCCAGGAGTATTTTTCAATATATTTACTGTTTGAGTAGTGCTCTTCCTCGTAGACGATGTCGTGTTGACCCGGGGGTCATCTTGACACCTGGAAATCGTCTACAAGAATTCAAAAGTATTTTTCAGTATATTCCATATTTTGGCGGTGCACTTCTTTGTTGATGATATCACATCGACCTGAACATTCTCTAAGTTAGAAGTATTTTTCAGCATATTTCATGTTTAAGTGTTTAAGTGGTGCTCTCCCTTGCAGAGGACGCTGCGTCGAAAAGGGGGTCATTCCCGCAATTAGACGTCGTTTACAAGAAGATACACGTTTTTTCAGTACATTCGGTATATATTGTGCTTTTTTTTGTAGACGATGTCCTATCGACCAGGGTTCATCTTAAAACCTAGACATCGCTACAGGAAGATACAAGTTTTCTTAAGTAAATTTACAGTATAATACACAGTATTTACTTTAGACAGATTAGATTAAAGATTTTAATAGTTAAAGAGGGTAAATGTGGATAATAATAACACAACTAATATTATAACTATCGTAAGTAATACATTTTTTGAATATATCTTAATCAAGTAGTTATTATTATTATGTAGGAATAAAAGGTTTATTATAGTAGATATATACAAAGCATTCCGAGCATGCGTTTGCTCTCCAAGAGCATACAGCAACGAGTAGACTGAGTCGTAGTCGCGCAGTAACTATATGTTATATAGTTTCGACACCGCTTATAATCACGTGACTCACACGCACATACCGCGGAGAGGGGAGGCTAACAGGTGTGCGTTCCCTCACACACTCATTAGTGCGATTACTCATTCTCGCGCGCTCTATACTATACATACTGAACTTGATCTGAACTTGGCAATGTATATTGAACTTGGCTTGAACTTGGCAGTGTACAATATAAATGTACCATATTTCAACACGCCTCCTTACATTTATATTGTGCTTTCTGTTATTACATTTAACAATTTTATGAATTTTTCAAACTTTTCTTTACATAGCGCTTTAGTAAATATATCCGCGACATTTTCATTCGAGTCGATTTTACAAACAGCAATCAATTTTCCTTTTACACTCTTGTGTACAAAATAATAATGTATTTCGATGTGTTGGGAATTTTTCGTAAAATTGGCATTATTAGCAATATTTATTACTCTTACATATTTTATCTCGCTTACTACCTCAGATAATGCTACTTATTCTGCATATGTCGATGCTTTGGTTATACATTTTTGTTTTCTTAATTTCCAATCAATTACAATTCCATACATATTTATTGCATAACCTGACGTAGATTTTGGATCAATATTATCGCCTGCCCAATCATCAAATTTATCTCCACAGGAGAACTATACCATCTACTATCTTTTATTTTATATTTATCGGCTAGTGACTCTATATATATATATATATATATATATATATATATATATTGTTTGACTGAAGTGAGTTTATTATCTAGACAATTGTAATTTATATTTATTCTAAAATACTCTTTGATTTCTCCTAAGGCTTTCATTTTTAATTTATCTGACAAAAGTTTCTTAATACTTTGTATCTTTTCTTTGCTTTTACAACAAATTAACAAATCGTCTACATAAATCAAAATATAAATTTCATCATTTTCTTTTCCTTTATTGCATAAACAGAGATCTACATTACTTCTTTTGAATCCTAATGTTGTAATGCATTCATAAAAACACTCATACCAGTCTCTAGGACTTTCTCTCAATCTATACAACGCTTTTGACAATTTGTATACTTTATTCGTTCCGTCTTCATAACTTTTTGGTTGATAAACATATACCTCTGAATCTATTTTGCCATTTGAAAATGCAGTTTCTACATCCGTTTGCTCAATCTTTTAGCTGTTTTGGTAAGAATAAGAAAATAAGATTTTTAATGTTTGATTTATGACTTTTTGCCAATTTTTACTATCATTGCTATTTAACGCCTCCTCAAACGTACAATGTGCATCTACTCTACAATAATGTACGGAAATATCATCATTACTATTATTTATAAACTTTGCCGAAGATTGGCTTATAAATAAAGGCGAAGCAGTATTTGGATACCTTAACGACTTTTTCTTACACGCGTAGATCTGCGTGGAGTGTTTGACTTTAAATTTTCATTCTCATTGTTCTTTATAATTGTTCGGGTTATGTAAGAGCGGGAAGGAGAATTAAATTTCGCACCGCAGTGCGGCGAGCGCTGCGGCGAGCGTCCTGCGACCGAGGAAGGTGCATCCCACCAACGGGCGGCCAGGGCTTTATGTCACGCCGTTCACGTCTCGTTCTGCGAATAAGGTAGAAGAGCTCTCCAGCATGTGAAAGGTACCTCGCGGCGATAGGATTAAGTTACTTGCGTTTCTTTCTCTGTGGTTGCCTATAGTAGAATTTCTCTTTTGTTGTAGAAGCGTACATTGTAATTGCGTTTTTCTCTTTTTGTTTAGTCTATCCTAGAGTCACTTTTCTTTGTATAATTTCCTTAATTCTAAAATAAAGCTATACGTTTGTCCCGGCTTTTCTCTATACTCCGTGTGAGTTTTTATGCCGAGGCAAGTCGTCTTTTTTTCTTCCGCGAAATTCATTGTGTTTTGCGTTGATTTATTCACCCAAATCCCCTTACTTATTCCACCATTTTAATTTAATACTATCAAAAAACACTCGATGATAGTTAATTCTTGTGAACTCCTTTGAAATGCTCCAATCAGATTGCCAGATTGATAAATTCTAACTAATCAAAAGCACGACTTCGAAAACGCTTTATAAAAATGAATTACCGTCGAGTGTAACTGAATATTTTCAATACAGCCAACATTCTATAACATTATTTTATGACAGTATTAATTATATTAACAAAATCTAACAAAAAAAGAACCGCTGCCAATTTATTAGCACGTAGCTTCCTCCAAATTAATTTATGGTCTCTATATGTAATATATTGTTTTAATATAAGATGTTTTCATGCATTTTGTAATTGTCTGGGTTAACGCTCTTTTGAAGTGCTTCATGCAAACTATATATATAAATATGCGTAAATGACCTTTAGAATAATTATTTGTATAAAAAAATGCTGCTGCTTTTGTCGTCCCTCGACGTGCAACGACACCCCTATACGAGGAAGTAACATTTTTGAGAAAAATCGGTTTTTCATTTCAGCTCTTTACTTGAGAACCGTTCAACGAAATCATTCAAAATTTTAACAGCAAATGGATTTTTTTTATGGTGAATCATCAAATAAAATTTGGAAGCATTTTAATTGGAACATTGTTTTAGAGATATAATTAAACAAAAAATTTTCAAAAAAAAAATTCAAACCTTGATATCTTAAGAACCATAGGGGTTTGAAAGCTGCGCAATGAACTTAGCCAAACCACATAAAATATCTGCCTTTTCCCAAAATCTCAAGTGCAATAAGGCCTTTTTACTTCCGTTATCAAGGCACAAAAAAACTCATTTTTTTCAGTTTTCGATTTATTACTGTAAAAATAAGTTGTCAAATCAATTTTAATGGGATTTAGTTCGATATGTGATCTATCGACATGATATTTTTCGCTAGGTTATGATATTTAGTTTCAGAGATATGAATTTAAAAAAAAAATCACCTTTTTTATTTTATCTGCTGATACCGAGGACCAAACGGGAAAAAGTAGGTAGTTTGATGCTCTTTGAGATGCAACTGGTTTTGATTAATTGTATAAAAGCGATCATAAAAAAAAAAATCGCAAAACAATGTTTTTCAAAAATCAAAAAATGGCCATAAAACGAAAACTAGTTGATAAAATAAAAAATAACTGCTTTTCTTGAATTAGAAATCTATAAATAAATATACTTATCAAATTGTATTGATATGGATTGAGTAGTTTCAGAAATATTACGGTATACATACATGCACACATCCATACGGACATTTTCTAAAAACGCATGATTTGAACTCCACACACCTCAAAATAGATTCTAACCTGTTTTTGACGAAGTCGATAATTTTACTATTACAAAGTTTCCGGAGGAAGCAAAATAATATTCATTAATCATTTTTTTTTTTTTTATTAACATTTATAGTATAATGTAAATTGTACTAAAATGTAATACATAATTTTATTGATTCCTATCGATTTTAATTGATTTCTAATACAAAAAGTGGGATTCAGATTTCGCATACAATTTTTGATAATTTCATCTATACCTATTGACTATTTTTAGCAGGGTATCTATATTTCTGCTTGCCAATGTATGAGGCTGTTTTTAATACATAATTTAATATAAGTTTTGGATGGTTCATTGTCCAAAAGTTTGGAGACCCCTCTGTTTTTTATTATTGAGTACGAACACTGTCGTCAATTTTTTTTTCACATATATTTATGCATGTTTACATGTATTCCCAACCAACCTTACCAACTTAACCATCAAAATAACAGGCTATTCATTAGATAGATCGATCGCGCAATTTTCGAGAAAACGATTATTATATTTTAGCTCTTTAGTTGAAAACCGCTTGGTTCCTTCACCCTCTCTCTTTAGATCTAAAGTCTACCAGCTCTCTTCTCTTCCAGACATTATCGCTCTAACCGAGACCTGGCTCGAGCCTGATTTTTCTTCTAACGAGCTCAGATTGAAGGACTACAACATCTACAGGCACGATAGTAATCTGACTGCTGATGCTGTTTCACGAGGAGGGGGTGTGCTCATTACGATCAGGAATTCCATCCCCGCCCTGAAGCAGGATATGGCCACCACAACGGAACAGCTGTTTGTTAGGCTTCCGTCCAGGAAGCTCATCATTTGTGTCTGCTACTTCCGGCCAAGGTCAGATCTCGCTTCCTTCAAGGAACACACTTTTTGCGTTGATCAACTGTCGCTTAAGTACAACAACCATCAATTTATAGTTGTAGTGGACTTCAATCTCCTACATCTGGCCTGAAGTGTGAATCCATTGTCCTGCAGGGCCATGGCCTACCTTGAGCCTAATCTCAGGCTCTTAGCCGAGCACATCTGTTCCATGTACTCCTCGCTGAATCTCATCCAGGGTCTACCCTCTCTGGATGGCATGGGTTATTTGCTGGACCTGCTGTTCGCACCGGATAGACTCGTCTCACACTTGGATTTCCAAGAAAATATTCTTCCTCCTGATTCTCACCATGCTGCTCATCTCTTGAAGATTTCATCACCCATTGTACCTGCGCAAATTTGTAACATCCGTAAACGTAATTTTTATTTGGCTGATT
The DNA here is from genome assembly GCA_024372645.1 of Trichomalopsis sarcophagae. NCBI lineage: Eukaryota > Metazoa > Arthropoda > Insecta > Hymenoptera > Pteromalidae > Trichomalopsis > Trichomalopsis sarcophagae. The sequence continues at coordinate 70,197 of QLSS01000251.1, forward strand.
ATGGTGCCATCAATCGTTCGCTTCATCTCATTAATTGGGACGCCGTCCTCGGGGGTGATGACATTGACGCAGTTGTTGACAGTTTTTATGTGAATGTAAATAATATTTTGGTGAGTCATGTCCCTTTCTCGAGGCGGCGCTCTGATACCTATCCCGGCTGGACGATGCCGAGCTTATTGCAGTGATTTGCAATAAAAGGAGAGTCCATAGTATTTGGAACGAGTCTCGCGATAAGTCTCTCCAAATTGAATTTAAGCGATTGAGAGCTGTTTGTATTCGGCTATCCCGAACTAAGTATCGTTCCTTTATCGAGGCCACTGAGGCCAAGATTAAGTACAATATCCGGGCCTTCTGGTCGTTTGTAAAGGGCCTGCGTAGCGAATCGGGTTTGCCCTCCTACGTTTGTTCTGAAAACAGGTTTATCCATGATGATATGTCAATTGCCAACACGTTCTCTTCCCAGTTCGTGTCAGTTTCCTCGAGGGACTCAGTTGCTACTGTTGCTCCCCTCGATGACTTGAAGCCTGTTCCAAACATTGTTGCTACGCCCGCTAAGCTCCGTAATATTGTACATGGGCTTAACGCGGACGTCGCTGCACTGGGCAATTGGGCGTGTGAGAACGGCGTAAGCGTTAATTCGGGAAAATCTCATGTTGTTACTGTGAAGTGCTCATTTTCTTTCGCATTTTAAAAATACTAAAAATCAATAAGGTTAGTTATTATAAAGTAAATCCATCGATACCCTTCCTACTAGGATGTAGTATACAATAAGTTACAACTAACTTAATAAATTCAATAATTAATTGAATTAATTGGTTTATCAGGATAAGAATAAGGAACAACAACGTAAGGCGAAGTAAATGTAAATAGATAGTTAAACTCAATGTAAAATCAATCGAGAAAATCGTTAATAGTAAATGCAGGTAGAATAATAAAAATAAAACGAAACACTGATATGCGCGCACACATTGCAGGCCTACAGCAGAAGCTCAAATCTAAGCGAGGCATACCGATTCACACACATCTCGGCTCCACAGTGGGAAAACAGCGGATGCAAGTAGAGGGAAAAAAAAACAAGAAGCCTACTGTAAATCATGGACCGCACATACACGCAAGCGACGTACGTGCAATGAAGAGAGGCCGTGGAACGCGCAACGTTATCGGCAAGTGACACATCGGGGAGCCACCTAAGAGGACCCGACGCAAGCCGCCTCAAAATGCACAGAGAAAGCTTCTAGGAATTTGCAGATAAGGAAGATAAATCAGAGGCGAGTTTGACAGGAGAAGAGCATGAGGGGACTCGATATACTAGAGGAGAAGATTTTTACTCTGGTTTTCTGATTGGCCCTCGCTGTAACGTCACATGCATAAAAAGCTCCATATAAGGCAAGGAGCTGCATCTAGGCCTCCTAATTGGCTAAACACCAACCCCGCTGAGGAGACGAAAATTGGAGATCGCCTCTCCTACGAGAGTATAAGAGTCCAGCAACTGGTCCTCAGATCGCCAATCTGCATCAAAAACCGTTACCACGCGAAAGCTCTGCCCGAATCCGGCCCGGGTACTACACTTAGATTTATTTCGGTGTATCGGGACTTATAAAATTCCCGACGGGTCAAAACCTTAGAATATTTTTAACGATTCGAGACTTAGAATATTCCGGGCAGTGTAAAGACTTAGAAAAATTCGAATCAGTGATGAAGCCGTTCTCTTAAAACAGATCGCAAAGGTAGCCAAGTACCGACGGCGCTCAGCTTCGCCTCCGAAGTTTTGTCCTCGTCCGTGCTTATGAGAGCGAAATAACCCGTAGAGTTACTATCCGGCGACAACTTTCAATAGCTTAGGACATAACAGGTTATTTACTTATAATTTTTTTGGTGCATCGTCCGGGAAATTCATTTTGAAACGCGAAAAAATAAGTCGTTTTCGAGTGATTATTAAATAAAACTTGTGAAATCGAAACTTAAAATCACGTCGAAATAGGGATAGTTACAAGAAACCTCTTTCAAAACTAAGAAAGTGATTGTTTAACATAATATTTTATTTTGCGTAATCCTTCATCCATTCCTTTCTAAAACGGAGAATCGTCTCGTTGTGCGACCCGTTTCCGCAAATACTCCTTTCCAAAAAACAGAGAATCGCCTCGTTGTGCGACCTATTTTTGCAAAAACTCCTCTCCTCAAAAGACAGAGAATCGCCTCATTGTGCGACCTGTCTAATCCTTCGTAAAAACAGAGAATCGCCTCGTTGTGCGACCTGCTTTTGATAAATAATCCTCATCTCAACTCCTTGGGCAATCCGTATTAATTAAGAAACACCCTCTTTTCCTTTCTACACGCAAAATAAAAATTAAATGAATACTGAAAATAAATCAGTTGAGGCGACGCGTAAAAATAGAAGTGGTGGAAAGTTGAGATTTCTGCAAAAGTTAGCAATCGAGAGAGAAAATTTAGAAAAACGGTTGAGTGAGGCGAAGTCATCGACAGAAAATCTCCAAGCTATTGCGACGGCGAGTGAAGTAAACCATAAAAATAACGTCGAGTTGTCGGAATTTCAAATTGAAAAAGGAACAAAATTCGACGCGCTATTCGAATTTGCCGAAAGGGAAGTTAAACTAAACTAAAAGCAAAAAGAATAAAAAATGAAAGTTGTCCAACAAATTAATTATGTCGAGTGGTGACGAAGCGAAAAAACTATAATAAACCGGGAAGCAAACATAACGAAAACTCGTGGAAACCAAACACTTGATTTAGACAACAGCCTTTTAAACCCCGATTTGCGAATAATAAATCAATATTCGGACTCGCAAAAGAGTAATGATCACATAGATTCAGCGTTAGAAAGAAGAGCAAATCAAAATTATAAAAGATTAGAAAAGTGTTTATTGAAATATAACGTAGAAGCCCCTTTTGCTAAACCGAAAGCTAGAAAGTCAATTCATGAAAGAGTCCGAAGTTTTAACAAAAATTTATTTGGCGCTTATAGAGAAAATAAAATTACGAACGACGAAGAAGACAGTGTTATTCAACAAGTTAACACCAACGACCCCGTTAAACAAATACCTATAAAACCGATTCGATTGAGAGAATCGTTATTAAAACCAAGTAATGTAAACCGAGAAAATTTTAAAATTTCATCAGCGGTCCAAGCGAATACATCTCTAAAAGCCCCGCCTCCGAGCAGCGAGATTCTACTCGTACGGGGCCGAGCGACGCCGCTCACGAATTAAGAACAGCCGAAACCGATACAAATCCATTGACCAAAATACAGGATTTATCCAGTTCCTCTATAAACCCAACTAGTGAAAACGCGACTATTATTAATACAGAAATTACTACTCAATCACAAAAAAAGGAAAAGAGTGACATAATTCCCGAAAATTCAACGAAAGTTGAACTAATACAAACAAATAAACAAATAGAGTTGCTATCGAATCAGTCCCTCGCAGAATCAGCTAAAGAAGTCGCGCAAGAAGCAGCAAAATTACGTAGTAAATTCGCAAATTATTTGAAAAATCAATTAAGTCCCTGCGTGAAAAAAGAAATTTTAGACAATTATTTTCCAAGTCCAGAGAACGTTCACGAACTAGGAGAAAAACTTAGAAAGGGAGAAAAATTTTCCAACGTATACGACTACGTCTGCCGACGGATCTCGAGTTTTTGGAGAATCACTGCGCTTAAGAATAGTCCTAACAACTCTCGCGACTACACAGAGAATAACGAACAGTTCTCTACCCCTACTGGGAATATAACAAACCCTTTACAAATAATTGCTATCCTCGCGCGGGCGGAGAGGCTGCCGCTTCGAATGCTCGCCTGATCCCAGAGACTCAGGGAGCGAATGGATTCTCTATTTTTCTGCCACTGTCAACTTAAACCAAAAAAATTGCCCACCTAATATCGAAATCGATATCAAGGAATTAACACCACCTGCCACCTTTATGTTAGATACTGGTTCTTCTTTAAATTTATTAAAAATTTCGCACGTACCTAATTATTTGCCGATAAATTCACAAGAAATAATTTTATTGAGAGGAATAACATTCGCATCAATAAAAACATTTGGAACCATAATGGTCAATTACGACGGTTTAAACATTTATTTTCATGTAGTATCTGACGAGTTTCCCATTAAGGAAGCGGGGATATTAGGGAGCGATTTTTTTCAACAAACAAGCGCGAAAATCTGTTATGAAAGAAACTACCTTGAATTAGCGAATGTAGAGTATCCCTTCATCAACAACATGCCATTCTTTCATAACGACGAATGCAGCGACGAACAATGGAATGTAGGAAATTCTGCGAAGAAGAGGAGCGTCGTGTCGGAAAGATTCCCCTAAGAAAACGTTGAAATTAATTCTCAAATCATAGGTACTGAGACTCCGCCCGATGTCAATCTAGACTTAGTCAGTTTAGAGTCAAAGAAATAAACCCGAAATCTCTCCGGAAACTTTCCAGATGCAAGCCACTCAAAGACAAGAGACAAGGTACTCACTCCACAGACGGGCACGGTAATAAATTGCGCGTACATACAAAGGATACAGCCGGCAGACACAAGTACCCAGCCGAGCTTAGATAACGGCGGAGAAAATCTGATCGAAGAGTCCCGAAATGAAGAAGGGACTGAATATGTTAACGAATTTGAAATAAATCATAAACCTTTTGTGAATTCCCTAGGAGTGAATAACACGAAAGGCACGAGGAGTAATATAAAATTGAATAGTAGTGTCGAAGGTGACGTTGAAACAATTTATGCATGTCAGAATAATTATGACAACGCGTGTTCAAAAGAAGTATCGATAAATAAATCAAAATCCGAAGCGAAGAGAATTGAAAATCTAAATGAAAAATTTTCCGAGAGCTAAGAGGATATTGCTGCCGATTATGAGGGAGATAGAAAACTAGAAAATATTCGTGAAAGTGACAGTGTGGCGAAGATCATGGATAAATATGATAGACTAAGTACGTGGTTGTATAAAAAAGAGAAAGACCCAAACGTTTTTCCTTTAGAAGACATCGATTACTCGTACGATAGAGCAATGACAATAATGCACAGAATCGAAGAGGATAAATTTCAATATATAAAGCGATTATTAAATTATAAAAAGAAAAATGAGTCCCGTAAACTAACGTGGAATCCCGAAAGAATCAAGAAAATACAGTTATAAAAAACGATTATACCTTACAAAACGAAAGCGAGGAAGTCGAATACAGTATGGTCGACTGTCAAAATAATGATATGCAAGGGTTAAATGAAAATATTAATGCAGTAAATTATTGTGAACTTAATAAAAATAAGGAAAGTGATATTTTTCCCTTTTGAAAATCTCAAATTTATCATTCCAATAAAAAGTTATAGACCTTGGAAGACAGCCTAGTTTTCCAAAATCGCCATATTGGCACCCATATAT
>QLSS01000251.1:85322-99797 GCA_024372645.1 Trichomalopsis sarcophagae
AACACAATTTAATAACACAATGTTCACTTCAAAAGTTTTACTAATGTTGAGGTTATGTTTACTGTGCACGCGCACTAAGAGAAAAGTGCCGAGGAAAGAAAGGGAGAGATAGAGAGCGTCTGTAGTGGAGGATATCGACGGCTGACTGGAAGATCACCGTATCTCAGCCGCCCCTTCGAGAACGCCGTATCCCGGCGGTAGTTTCGGGATCGCCGTAACTCAGTCGCGGCTTCAATAACGCCGTATCTCAGCCGAGGCTTCGGAAACGCCGTATCTGAACCGCAGCTTTGGAAACGCCATATCTGAGCCGCAGCTTTGGAAACGCCGTATCTCGGACGCGATTTTTTTTCCTCAAATTTTGTAGTGGCAGCACTGCGCAAATTTTAAATATGACGTAAAAATTTTTAAAATTTGCGTCAAAAATTCTGAAAAAAATCAGAATTACTTATTTGATTTATTATTTGACATTAACTACACTGTAAGTATAGATAATGTAGAAATTCGGGTAGAAAAACTTTTCATTTTACACCGATAATATCGCGATTTTGTAAACCGATTGGAATGGCCTGTCGTTGAATAGGCGTGAGATCTTTATAACCAACTTTGTCAATAATATCCAAGATTTCTTTAGGAAAACCTGATTCCTTCCACGACCGGATCGGATCAGAGGAAACCCCAATTTCAAAGTATATAGGGTCGCGCCGTAGACAAATCGTACTTTGTACTTTTTCTTGCCAAAGCGGCGCTATCGCACCCCTAGATAATTTAAATTTAATATTTTACTAATTCAACGGAACAAAATTAAAACTCTTCCTTGTACTCGTATTTTTTACTTCTTTCCACCTCGCTAAACATTTTAAGTAAATATTATTCTTCCATAAATTTTACGTGTTTCGTAAAATGAAACAAAAACCTCTGCTGTTTTTCTACTCGAATTTCTACATTATCTATACTTACAGTGTAGTTAATGTCAAATAATAAATCAAATAAGTAATTCTGATTTTTTTCAGAATTTTTGACGCAAATTTTAAAAATGTTTACGTCATATTTAAAATTTGCGCAGTGCTGCCACTACAAAATTTGAGGAAAAAAAATCGCGTCCGCGATACGGTGATCCCGAAGCCACCGCCGGGATACGGCGTTCTCGAAGCCGCGGCTGAGATACGGTGATCTTCCAGTCAGCCGTCGATATACAGTATGCGAAAGAGAGAGGGCACGTAGACGCGAGCGAGTGAGAGAGAGAGCGAGAGAGAGAGAACACGTGCCAGTAGAGAGAGAAGAAAGTGCGCGCAGAGTGGGGATGTCTCCGCTGAGCCACCGTATGCGTGCGAGAGAGGAAGCAAGAGACCGCAGGGTGGGGATGTCTCCGCTGAGTCGCCGTATGCGTGCTAGAGAGAAGGCAAGAGACGGCAGGGTGGGGATAGCCAGACGGCGCCGTAACGCATTCCAACCAATTCACTCCGTCCCATAAGAAGTTATCACTTCAAAAAAAATATTTAAACACCACAAACAAACAATTCAGACACACACATACTACTCAATCGAAACGAAGGGAGAGCGAGAAAAATTCTGTTTTGTGTTTCAAATGGCATTTAATAACAAGGCAATAATTTTTATCAATCTGATAACTTGAATATTCAGATTAAACACAGGGCATCATTTAACAGGATTCGATTGTGGAGAACAATTGATGAATTTAACAACTATATCGCTATTGGAAGTGGGAGATTGCGATATAGAAACTCCTGAATTAAACGTCACTAAACAATATATACAATTACTTCAAATATGCGAATTCACTAAAACACACGTGATCCAATGTTCAATAAAGATTACACGACATATTACTCACTGTGGGATGCACTCACATGCTTCAAGAGTGATTGATGGAGAGATTATCTATTTTCAAGAAATACAAAGAGACGAGTGCATGAGGATGTTTGAAAGTGGATACGCTTATATCGCATTAACAGCAGTGCAAAATCTACCGAAGAATAGCACTTTTTCAACGCCTGTCACGTTTGCGGGAAGTGTCAACTTCCAATAATAAATTTACAGAACACGACAAAATGAAAAGAAAACTGAATAAAAGATTTGAAGAGGCAAAACCAGTCACAGGAATCTTAACTCATCATGGTTTCATTATATTATCTCAAAATTTATTATTAATGAAAAAGTATTTGAATTCTAAAAATGGAGAAAAATTGCTTATGTAACTTAATGTAATTGAATAATCAACATTCAAACTTTTGTACTCTATATGTAAGTATTAATACTATTGTATACATGCTTTATGTAATTACTATAACACATATTTAATAATAATACAACGGACCTAAATACATAAGAAGAGCTTTGTCGCTAATTATTTTACCACTGTATCGAGTAGTACTGCGTAATACTGCATTTTTGGGCTGTTTTTTGAGGTTATGGATGGATGGTGGTCCCATAACAGTCTATAACGAGCCAAAACTAATGGTGTATTCGTCTTCAGCGGGAAAAAATAAACGCGACTAAACTTCTTTCCTAATTTTCTGACCAATTTTGCGAGTCTCAGCCACGTAATAATGCATTATTGGACTGTTTTTTGAGGTTATGGACGTAAGGTGACCCCATAGGCCAAAACTAAGGGAGGATTCGTGTTTAGCGGGAACAAATACATGCGAATAAGTTTTGTTATTAATTTTTTCTCTGCCCCTGCAAGTTTTAAGGACATATAACTGCTATTCCGTAGTCATATTCGTGTACTGTCGGAGCTGCACCGGTCCACCATTTTGAATTTCGCAAAAAGGCCACTCAGTAATGGAAACTAGATACAATAAGCTAAATTTTAAGCCTTGGAAGGAATCATTTCGAGCTTCTGATTTTTGGACAGAGGTGGGTGGTCTGTTTCAAAAAGAATGACCCATATATAAAATTAAAATGGTGGAATCAGTGAGGGAAGTTTGGGTGAATAAATCAACGCAAAACACAATGAATTTCGCGGAAGAAAAAAAATACGACTTGCCTCGGCGTAAAAACTCTGTTACATCGTCGCACGAGTCAGCGCGGTCCCCCTTCCTACTCTCACACACACGCTCGCTCGCTTTGTTCCGCATTTCTCTCTCTCTCTCTCTCTCTCTCTCTCTCTCTCTCTCTTCCTCTGCCTCGGGATGGGTGAGGTTCTCGGCCTGGCCCTCGTCCTGGCCTCCTTCCTCGGGTGGCACGGCTGGATGGTCGTCTCCGCGGCAGTTGTCTAGCCGTGTTGCTGCTGTTTCTCTCTCTCTCTCTCTATCACTTCTCGGCGGGACGCCGAGCGCGCGCGGCAGCCCGAAAGTCCCGCCGTCGGCCGCCGGGCCCGTTTAATAACGCGACCTAATTGGCCGCGCGAGACGTGCTGATTGGCTGCTCGTCTCGCGCCAGCTCGAACTGGCTAGCTCCCCCCTTGAGTACATCGGCCAGCGAATTCCATGAATTCCCGGGATACAGCTCACGTCCGAGAAAACGCGGGCCTCGCTGGAACCGATCGTCTTTTATTTTGACGGTCGAGGTTGCCGCGCAAACAACGACGTGATTAGCGCGGCTGCGAAGCACAACCTCGCAAGTGACTCTAGGATAGACTGAACAAAACGAGAGAAACGCAATTACAATGTACGCTTCTACAAAAAAAGAAAGACTTTACTATAGGCAACAACAGAGAAAGAAACGCAAGTAACTTAATCCTGTCGCCGGGAGGTACCTTTCACACGCTAAAGAGCTCTCCTACCTTATTCGCAGAACGAGACGTGGACGGCGTGACATAAAGCCCTGGCCGCACGTTGGTGGGATGCACCTTCCTCGGTCGCAGGACGCCTTGACGTCTCGAGGGAACCAATCCTGGACTATGGGCAGGCCTTTTCAGCCCTGCCGCGTAGGTAGCAATCGCCGGGTGGAGATCGACACGGCGTGGAAGCTTACACGTGGCCGAAGTCCCAACACTCGAAGAACTCACACAATGCGCACACCGCATGCAAAATGCACACACACTACGCAACGCACGGTAATACAATAAAGAGTGTCGATCGTCCGAAAAGGACGATGATGACGACTCTATTCGCACGCAATTTACAAAGAGGCCTTTGCAATCGAAAGTACAAAAGCGCAATGTGTCAACTGACTACTCGAGAGGAGCTGTCAGAACTGAACTGCACGTGCTTCCGCGCAAACGGGAGAGGCCCACATCAGTGCGCGCATGCGCTCGACCGCTCTCGTTGCAGCGCTCGCCACAATATTGATTGTTGAGCTGAGTTATGACCATCTTTTATTCCTACATATAACAATAACCGCTTGATTAAGATAAGATATATTCAAAAAATGTATTACCTACGATAGTTATAATATTAGCTGTGTTATTATTATTATCCACATTGACCCTCTTTAACTATTATAATCTTTAATCTAATCTGTCTAAAGTAAATACTGTGTATTATGCTCTCAATTTACTTAAGAAAACTTTGTATCTTCCTGTAGCGATGTCTAGGTTTTAAGATTAACCCTGGTCGACGGGACATCGTTTACAAGAAAAAGCACAATATACACCGAATGTACTGAAAAAAGGTGTGTCTTCTTGTAAGCGATGTCTAGGTGCGAGGATGATCCCCCTGTCGACGCGGCGTTCACTGCAAGGGAAAGCACCACTTAAACACTTAAACATGAAATATGCTGAAAAATACTTCTGACTTCTTGTAGATGATGCCCAGGTGTCAGAATAACTACTTATTCGATACAACATCGTCTACAAAGAATAGCACCACTTAAACCTAAAATATACCGAAAACAACTTCTAACTTCATAGACAATGTTTAGGTCGACGTGATATCATCAAGATAGAAGAGCACCCCTGAAATATGGAATATACTGAAAAATACTTTTGAATTCTTGTAGACGATGTCCAGGTGTCAACATGACCCCCGGGTCAACGCGGCATCGTCTACAAGGAAGAGTACTACTCAAACATGAAATATACAGAAAAATAGTCCTGGCTTCTTGTAGACAATGTTCAGGTGTCAGAATGACTCTTGGGTCGATACGACATCATTTAAAGAGAAGAGAGTCATTCTAACATAAAGTATATAAAAAATACTTTCGAATTCTTGTAGACGATGTCTTGGTATCAGGATGCACCCAGCTCGACGCGACATCGTCTACAAGAATAAGCATCGTATGTAAATCAACTGTACCGAAAATAATTGTAACTCCTTGTAGACGATCTCTAGATGCCAGGATGACTCCCTGATGGACGGTACATTGTCCACAAGGAGGAGCATCATATGTAAATCAACATCGAATCGTTCGTATACGATATCCAGGTTCCTGGTTGTTTCCCTGATCGACAGGACATCATACATAAGAAAAAGCATTTATTTATTCATTTATTTATTTACTTATTAACCAGAAAAATTTTTACAAGGCATGTGAATCATACCTGAAAATCCTGCAGAGGTAAACAAAGTTACCTGTTAGCAGGCCGGGTTTCAAAAAATATATATACGAAACTTAAAATTAGAACTTAACCTATTTAAAACTATTTAGGTCTTTGCATTTATTTTATCATCTCATTTTTCGATTTCAGTGCATTGATTATACTTATTATTTCTGCTGTACTTGTTGGCTTCAAAAAATAGAGATAGGATTCCTGACAGGCAGCTTAGGTCCAGTATTTACTGGTTTAACGATATTAGCCTATATCGCATAAGAAAGTATTAATATTTTGCACTATCTGGAATTCATCAGTAACTTTTTGATTATTTATTTTTATGTAGTTTATGGCATAATTGCATTTTTTAACTTTCCCGATTTTCATATTTATTATTTCCCAAAGTTTTATGGGTTATTGGAATTATTTTGAATAAGATTTGATTTATATTTTATTTTAGTGTCGGTAATTACCTTATCTAAAATTTTTGCATAAGTTTTATATTGTGTTTGTAACGGTTGCGCTTTCCCCGGGTGCGGGTGTCAGCCGGGATTCCAGGATTTGGAGTGGGAAAAAGGGGTGAAATATTATTACGCTGTTGCTTAATTATAAAAATAGTATATTCTTGGAATAATAATACAATTAAGAGGCGGTGTTGGTAATGCCCACCTGCAACAGGAAGGATGTAGCGCGTGATTAGAAAGATTTCGCCTTTACAGAGTGAATCGCAGATACAATATCGTTGTTACACATACGCAATACGGTGACGGTCGGTGTGGTTGATGTGTGTGTGTCTAGGAAGACATTCGGGGTCGGCGGTGTCGTGTGCGCACGGCCTCGTCGATCCGGATGTCGGTCGACGTATAGAATACTATTGCCCTGTGTGCGCACAGCGGCAATCGTAGTCGTCGGTCAGGTGTACAGGTGAACCCTAGGATGTCACAGAGACGTGTGCGCACGACTCTTTGAATCGTCAGGCGTGTACTCGGTACTCCCTTAACTCTATGTGCACGCAACGGCAAAGGGAGAACAGAGGTGTCGGGGCGGTCTACGAATATGAGCGACGTCCACGTGTGCTCACGAGGACGTAACCCGCGGTCGTGTCGGGATCCCGATTATCTCGTGTGCTCACGGCGATAATCGGAAGGGTCGGTTCAGGACTAGCCGTCACGTGTGCTCACGTCGACGGTTCGTCAGACGTTGCCGGTCCTTGCAGTAACGTGTGCGCACGAGTACTGCCCGGACCGGAAACTCGAGCCGAACTGCCCTTAACGCCCGGTAGCCAGCCCTTTTATACCCTGTCTGGCGGTTGCGTGTATGCGGCGTCTATTGTCTGGTGTATGCTGGGTTGCCCAGACCCGGGCTCGTGTGGACTCGCCTTAACGTCGGTGCGCGCGCGCTCACTTTCGCTTCGTGCGGAGCGGCCTTTACGGTCTGCGGTGGACTTCACGCTAAATCCTGGTGCATCAGCCTTCGCGTATATTTATGCACGAGACTCGTGTCTCGTTGCATGTTTTTAGTTCTGCACATCTAGTTGTGCACACAAAACTCTTTAGTTTCACGCGTCTTCATTATTGTATCAGTTATCCAGTTTTTTATACCAGTGTATTTTTTAGCCTTTTTCTTTGTTCCCGCCAATTCTACTTATAGCTTGATTTCGTTCAACAATTTTTCTACAGCCGAATTTGGTTCATCCATCGATATAATTTCATTCCAGTTTCTAGCAATTGCATAATTTATTAATTTTTTGTTATTTAATAAAACATATGGTTTTTTAGTTACTTTCTTCAGCTTTTTTACAGCAATGATAATCGGGTAATGGTCCGTTATATCATGCCTAATCTTATATGTGGCTGTGTTAATGTTATGAGACTTAATGAAAATATTGTCGATACATGATCCCTTAGCTCTACCAACAGGTGGCTTTGTAATACCTACAAAACCAGGAATATATCCCTTATCAAGAAAAATGCATAAGAAATCTTGACTATAGTGATCACAGTCTAGCAGGTCAATATTAAAATCACCTATCACTAAGTGATTTTTTACATTTCTCTTTTAAGTTAAGTACTTATTAAGGTCTAGTATAAACTCAGTCTTTGGTATCCCATGCGATTTGCACATAGCCGATATTTCAAGACTACTTTTATCGTTTAAGGTTATCCTAGTATTTATTATTTTAATTCTACTTGCTTCAATAACTTCGATATTTTGGACTAGATTGTTATTGACAAATACAATGACGCCATCATTCCTATTTATCCTACTGTCGTTATAGTAAATTATATAATCATAATCGGAGTCATTCAGTTGATATAAATTATAATTAACTTGCTCAAAAACTTTGGAACATATCACAATCGCTGGTTTAATAGCTAAACTCTCTATTAAAATTTTTAGTTTATCAAAATTTGCACTTATACTTAAAATATTTACATGCAGGATAATATCCTTTTTGTTGTTATTAACTTTATTAAAATTTTCAACATTACTCTGCATGCCCTTTCTTTTTGCATTGATTCATTTTGTAACTTATCTAAATAATCAAAAGTATCCATGTTACTCATTTTTTAATCTTGTTATCGCTTTCATTGACTGGTATTGATGCAGTGGAGTGTAGCTTTGGTTAGTTCAATAGTACTTGTTGATCATGTCTTGTATGTGGTCTTGAGTTATGTTGAGGTTCTTTTTTCGATTTATTGCGTGGATATTATTTTCAAGTTGATGAATTTCCTTATCCGCAGCATTATTGACATCTACAGGTACTTCGAGCCTGTTTGCTGATTCCGTGTTGCGATAGATTGATTAGTTGCTGGTAAGGTGGATTTGATGGGATAATCGACGGATTCGATATATCTATCATTTTTTTTCTCAAGATGCTGCTCTAGCTCGAGTCATAGGTGAAATGTTTTGTATCTAGCTTTGATTTATATCTCGTATTACTATAGTGACAGTTTATGCATTTTGCACTCTCCATCACTCTCTATCACAATCACTCGTTTTATGGGTTTCAGAACATTTTAAACACAAGATATCATTTCTGCATTTCTTAGCATTGTGTCCAAATCTCCCGCACTTGAAACATGGGCAGATGTTTACTAAGTCATAGACTTTACAATGTTTATACCCAACAAATATTTTCTTGCTATTTTCTCTTATGTGCTTGTAGATCTAAGCTGGGACTTCCATTAGAACAGTGATTAAATTTTTGTGCTTGTTTTTGTACATATGTAGGACTATTCTGTTCTTTACAAAGTTACTAAAATTTCTTTCATTAAAGTCCTTCTCAATTTCCTTGGTTTGCATGTTCATATAATTGTCGATACCCACTATTTTGATCTTCTGATTATTCAATTCATTTTTTGTTATGTTACATTCGTCCCCTAGTTTTTCTGTTAGTACTGTCTCCGTTAATTTAGCACTATTATCATTCAGTCAGCTTATAATAACTTCATCATTTTTGCTAATGTATTTGTTTTTTGTTTGAATGTTTTTTTTTTCGGCGTGTGACACATTGAATTACCAATTTAATGACATCGATGTTGCTGTTACTGCTTTTCTTGAAAGATATTTTAGGAACTTTTTTCGAAGTTGCTCTTAAATACTAAATGGTACCTGAGTACGTGCGTAACTTAACGTCAGTAACACTCTTGATAGTTTTGCAATTTTTCTTCAAGAAAATCGTTTTTCTCAGTTAGTTCGCTCACTAACCTGTTCAACGGCATATTTTCAGTTCTTAAAAGTTCAATATCACTTTCTTCGATGGATTCAACGTCTTGTAAGTCTTCAGTTTTGTCACTAGTTTTAGTCAATAGGTCATGTCTCATATCCAGATTTTTTTAACTTAATCTGCGCTATTAAAAGTGAGGCAGATTCGCTTTAAACTTCCTTATCAATTTTCGAGGTTACGTTTTAATAACTATGTTCGGGGTAAACTATAAGAATATTGCCAACATATATATAGTTTTAATTTTTTTGCTTGAGGCAACTATGGTGATAAGCCTCATCACAAATAACGCACACTACTGTTGTTGCTGGTTTATGTTAACAACATGCAAAATTACTGCGACACCTGTCAGGAGGCTTGTTCTGTCCCGGCGCCATCTTGTCATGTGAGGAATTCTACTAATTTTAGCTTAGAAAAGTTATCAAAATTTTTTATGGAAAGAACAAATTTCTTAAATTTTCAAAACATCCGCTATAGCAGATTTTTTAATAACGCTCCAAAAACACCATGGCTGATCAGTCAGAGGTGCCAACGTTTGTTTAGTGTCAATGGTGTTGCACCCTGGTGGCGAATATTGGAATCAGACGCGCAGCAACGGTGAAAACTGATCTCGCGCTCTTTAGAGAGAGAGATAGAGCTATTTGTATCTAACCTCTAAAAATCTCTGTAGAAAATCTCTATTCCATTGAATTTGGGTCTGATGTTCTAAAAAAACCAGATTTTTCTTTTCCTCTTTACCAAAGTTGAGAGCCGATACTATGTCCTTATGATGAAACAGCTAGGAGGATGTTCGCCAGCAGCAATTATGTAGTAGTTGACTGATAAGATTATGCTGTCTCCAGCTTGCGAAAAGAACTCCTCTAGGCTCATAAAAATGCACGAAAAAGTCGTGATTTTTCAGCGCTAGCGTGCGAGCCAGATAGAGGATCCTTCCAGCTGTCAAAAATCACTCATTCGAGGAGCAAAAACATGAAAACAAGTTTTTAAAAAATTATCTTTCAATAAGGGCAGGCCTGTTTCTATTCTTTTAAATGATTATATATTATTGTTAATGTATATGTCAAAAATACACCAAACAATAAAAAAATGGTTTGATTTTAGAAAATTTGGTCCGCTTGTAATATTGCAATTCTTCGTGTTCAACATCTCAAAATACATCAAAATAGTCTCTGCCAATAATTTTCCTCACGTCCATCACAGGACAAAGCTCTCAACTGCGCGAAACTGCAATTTTGGGGGTGTTTTTTGAGGTTAGGGGCGAACGCTTGAGGTATCGGTAAAATATACCGCCGGATTCGTGTTCAGCAGCAAAAAATACACGAAAATAGTTGTTGCCTGGAATTTTTCTGAGCCCCTGTGATTTCTGACAGCCTGATCATTTCGTAAAGTGGTATTTTTTTAAGTTTAGGGGACGTGCTGCTCTGTCTGTAAACGAAATTTCAAAAAAGGCCAAGCCTCTAATGGAAAGTACATAAAAAATCCTAAATTTTTCATATTTTTAAATATTTTTAGGTCAAAAGGAATTTTGGGTATAGAGGTGTTCCGGTTGACAAAGAACGTCCCATATATATATATATATATATATATATATATATATATATATATATACAGGGTGACCCAATTTAAACGGGCACCGCTCATAACTCGTCAGGGACAGCCACAATCGAAAAAATGGTAGAGACCAAAGTTGTAGGATATCGAAGGGGCAACCCGATGGTGACCTTGGATTTGACTTTGAACGCGTTTTTCAAGGTCATTTGAAGGTCAACTTTGGTTTTTTAAATAGGAACCCCATTCTTTTATTGCGGGAATGGAAAGAGCGGTAAATTTTACGTTCAGAATGGTATGTTCGGTTGCGGCACTGAAGGTCATCTCAATGTCCTGCAGCCAGAATGAAACCCCGCCTACGTAATTCCTCTAGCAACGCCAAATTAAAAAAAAGAGGTAGAGACCAAAGTTGTTGTATAGGGGGGGGGGGGGGGGTATAGTGCCCTCGAATTTGAGCCAGTCCTACAAGGTCATTTCAAGGTCAAATTATTTTTTTTCAAACAGCACCCACTTTTTCGACTCCGGATCCTGAAAGCTGTAAAATGTTGCACTTTAAACGAAGTAGTAAATTTAAAATAGAAGAAAAGATTTTAATCATTTAGCGTACCATTTCCTGAGTTTTGTCATCATTATAAAACTTGATGTCCAGGATCCACGATGAGGACGTAGCAGGGTGGATTTTCAGGTCCCATTTTGATCCGGCCGATGAAGGCAAGACGTGAAGACACCGGCCGATTAAGGCAAGAATCATAGCCCGGCCGATGAAGGCAAGACGTGAAGACACCGGCAGATGAAGGCAAGACCATGAAAAAATCACTTTATAAATAGAGTTTAAGCTTTACCTAATTAAGTGTTCAAAAATCCCTCCATGATGTCTAATACATAGTTGAATTCTTCGCTCAAAGCTTCCAACAGTCGACAGAAGCACATGCCTTGGTATGCCTCTGCAAGTATTAATGATTCTTTGCATCATATTTTCTCTAGTAGTAGGGGCGTCCGCATACACGCTGTTTTTCAAAAAGCCCCATAAATAAAAATCTGGGCTCGTGAGATCTGGGGATCGTGGAGGCCACTCAACATGATTTTCACCACGTCCAATACCTATCCATCTATTACGGTATGTTTGATTTAAAAAATCTTGAACATCTAAACTTCTATGCGCAGGTGCACCATCATGTTGTAGCCACATACGCATTCTGGTTTGTATATTAACATCTTCTAACAGATTTGGTAATTCATTTGTAAGAAAATGGAGGTATCTATCTCTGTTAACATTACCGTCAAAAAAGTAAGGCCCAATTAGATAGCCATTAACAATACCACACCATACTACAAGACTCCATTGATGTTGGTGATCGACTGCACGGGTCCAATGAGGATTTTCAATGGACCAATAGTGGGAATTGTGTCGGTTTAGTTGACCTGTATTATGGAAAGTGGCTTCATCGGAAAACATGACATACCTGAAAAAATGTGGATCGTTTTGCAATCTTTCCTGTGCCCATTGGCAAAATCGTAACCTTCTTTCAAAATCACGTTCTGTTAGCTCTTGGGTCAAAGTAATATGATATGGATGGTAACGATGGAGTCTTGTTATTCTTCTCACTGTTTCTCTCGGTATGCCAGATCGTACTTCTATTTGTCGAATTGAAATATGAGGATCTAAATGAATCATAGCAAGCACCACCAAGACTCGTGGATCATTTCGCTCGATAGTCATTACTCTACGACGTTGTCGTGATCTTTGAGGTCCTCGCCTCTCTCGCTGTTCAATTCTCTGGATCGTACTTCGAGATGGATGATGATTTCTGTTTGGGAAACGCCTCCGATATAATTGTGCTGCTGCATTATAATTTCTTCGACACTCTTCCAAAATCAATAAAATATCAACAATTTCGCTTCGACTATAGTCCGGCATATTTACTTACATTATAAATATTACAAAAATAAAAAAAATGACTCAAATCACATATTTTCAATTATTAAATTAGTATTTGAAGTAGATAAATATCTAAATAAATTTAAAAATTCTACTGCATTACTAAAACTTAGACTGTTTTCTGCAAAAAATAATAAATTAAAAACTACTTAAACAATTATTTAATTGCAAATAGTAATTATTAATTTTTTATTATAAAATAATTTATTGATTAGGAAGCTTTTATGAAATAGATAATAAATAAATATTTTGTAATTCCAAAAGTGTTAAAAGTAAATTTTAATAGATAACTTATAAAATAGTTAAAATTGTATTTTAGTAAAAGATTTATTTTAACTTATTAAATTTTATGAAGTGAAATCAAACTTATACATACATTTAAAATATGGGTAATTAATCGGAATATTTAGCTCTTAAACAATATTTTCTAGAATAATCGCTATGACTTGAAATTATATCAAACATTTTTTAATTTTAAGTAAATTGATTCTTCAAGAAATACCTTCATTACGTATTGCAGAACTTTTTTTATACAAGACATTAATACAAAAATTTTAATAGAAAATGTATATTCGTATTATTTTTAATATTAAATGAAATGATGTAAAAAGTACAATCTTCATTTGTTAACAATAATAAATATTCTGTTACGTTAGATAAAAATTTTTTTACATTAACATAACTTTAGATGCAATATTTTATATTAATATGTATGTTATTAATTCATTATTATCGTGTTAAATACAATATTTTACAGCTTACATATTGTACAAGTTTAAATAATGAACATACATTTTTTAGTGTTGTTGGTTGTTTAGTATTACTTATCTAATAGAAAAGTGCAAAAAATTTATATTATATTAACTGTTGCCAGTAATTGTATGAATAATCTGTGTGACGACATGGTATGTATTACAAACTTTATAATTCTGCTTATACATATGTATTTTCAACATGCGTGTTTACATGTATGTGTGTATAGCATATGTATACAAACATACGTATGTATGTATATCTATGTATACTTAAAACAATAATAATTTATGAATAAATTAAATGGAAAAACAACAACGTTATTTAAAAAAACATAATGCAATTTATTTCTGCTTCAAATAATGAATGTGTGTAAAATAAATATAAAAACTTTTTTTCCAAATGGTCAAAGATTGATAATTGAAAACAATGTGCCCAAACAAAATTAACTGCTTATAATATGTATGTACTATAATAATTGAAGCAAGCCAGGATATCCCGCTAGTTGAAATTCATAAACAGGTACTTTTAACAATTATAAATGAAATTTACACAAATAAATTTGACGGATTTGCAACTTATTACACTTAAGTTACTTAACTTCACCTACATAATAATATTAAAATTTTTGTAAGCTTTTTTGATAAAAATCTTTGAGTTTTTTGTCCACGCGATTCTTGAAAAATGTCTGGACAAAACTGGCTGAAACCTTTTTAACATACTTTCGAAACCAATAGTTTTAGTACGAATGACGGAAATTCAATTTGAATAACCAGAACATTTTTTTTAAATCAAATGAGTCAAAACTTTAACCTTTTTTCAATTATTTTTACTTATTTGATTTTTAAAGATAATTACGTGCTTAATAAGTAAATAATCAATTTCTTAATATGTAGGTAAAGTTAAGTTATTTAAGTATAAAACATTTCAAATCAATCGAAGTGATTCATGTAAATTTAAAACTGATTCTTCTTTTTAGGTTTTAAAAACGTTATATCCCCTTAAGTATTTATCTGTGCAAGTACCATGTATGCGGAAGCTTCTACCAGTAGAGAAAACATGATGTGAATCTAT
>QLSS01000251.1:100197-121805 GCA_024372645.1 Trichomalopsis sarcophagae
CCCCCCCCCTCCCTATACAACAACTATGGTCTCTACCACTTTTTTTTAATTTGGCGTTGCTAGAGGAATTACGTAGGTGGGGTTTCATTCTGGCTGCAGCACATTGAGATGACCTTCAGTGCCGCAACCGAACATACCATTCTGAACGTAAAATTTACCGCTCTTTCTATTCCCGCAATAAAAGAATGGGGTTCCTATTTAAAAATCCAAAGTTGACCTTCAAATGACCTTGAAAAACGCGTTCAAGGTCAAATCCAAGGTCACCATCGGATTGCCCCTTCGATATCCTACAACTTTGGTCTCCACCATTTTTTCGATTGTGGCTGTCCCTGACGAGTTATGAGCGGTGCCCGTTTAAATTGGGTCACCCTGTATATATATATATATATATATACAGGGTGACCACACACTCCTATATATATATATATATATATATATATATAGGAGTGTGTGTGCGTCTGTGTGTGTGTGGTTCTCTGTGAAATCGAAGATGAAAATTATTAGTAGCTAAAACTATATATATATATAGTTTTAGCTGTATTAGCTATTTAGCTTCATAAATACATTCCTCTCCGCCCGTGAAACACCTCCGTTGCATGCAGCTGTCTCAGCTGTTTCTGTTTTGCTGGATCTACGCGTCGCCTGGCGCGTGCTCGGCTGCTCAACTGCGTTAGATAAGTACTAATAAATAACGCCCGCGGAGGCGGCGGTATTCACAGGAAGGAACAGGACTATGGTTATATTTGCTAGTCGCGAAATAAACGTGAATATACAATCATAAAATAATAATCTGAAAGTCGTCAACAACTTTGCGACTCGTCGCGACATTGGAATAATCGCGCTCGTACGCGTATATCGTCGTGAAGGTCGCGCTCGCCGGATCACTCTCGCATGGGTGATACACACTCACACATATACTCTCTCCCATGCACTGCGCGTCATACAAACCTTCTCTCTCTCTCTCTCTCTCTCTCTCTCTCTCTCTCTCTCTCTCTCTCTCTCTCTCTCGTCGACGACGGTCTTAATCCTGGACAGGCTACGAGACTTGGTCACTGCGCTGGACCGCTAGGCAAGATCAGAAATACCGGGGCTCCTTCTCGCACTCACAAACAAGGTACAATTCGATCCGCTGGACACAGCACAGCACACGATATCACGAAAGTTTCCGAATTGTACGAGCGAAATCCTGTGTTTACCTTCCAAAGACCGAGAGCTATCTTAGCGCGCACCTGAAGGATTCGCCCGCGTGCTCGCTCTCATTCCCGAATTCGCACGTGTTATTCCTCAGTTGAGTGTTATCCCTGTTTCGTCGCGGCACAGCGGTACTCACTGCTACGAGTTAGCCGCGGTGCTTAACTCGTTACAATCTTATTCTTAAAAAAAATTTTAGTGCGATTCCTGCACTTAGCTTCGCGTTACAGTTAGTCAAAGTTGGGATTTCAAGCAATTTTTGCATTTTTTGCCTATTTTCAATGATTTGTTTCCATTCCATTCCAACCCCTTTCTAGAACTATACAGCTACTGTTTTACTTTAAAATATTTTAAAACTTTCATAACACGTGCATCGAAAAGGGCATTGTTGATGCGTGTGTCATGAAAAAAAAAAAAAAAAAGAAAAAATTACTTAACATTTTTTTTTAATTTTTAGGTTCTTTATTGGAACACAGGAATCAACTTTTACGTTCAGGATTCAAGAAGATCGAGAAATACTAGGTTTTCCTGCGAATACGACATTTAATAGGTTATGTAAAAACGAAAATTCATGTACAGTTGAGAGTCAATGGAAAATAGTATGGAATGAAACTTAATATTTATACTAGTTTATTTGTTTTTAATATTTTATTGTAGAATTTACATGGGAAATATATATATATATAATTTTATCATATACAATTCGCTTATAAGAATTTATTTATTAAACTTCCACGCTTATAATTATGATAAAATTATTAGAGTTAAGTCTTTTGAAAATTTGCTGTCAAATCCTTGGCACTTAGCTTTCTCCTCATTTACTTTTTGTTATTGTTTCAATATGTAGAGTACTTGAATTTCATATTACGTTTAAATTAGCAAAATTATAAAGATATACGTTATTAAAATAATGCATTAGTAACAAATTGTATGACTGAAGAACTAGATATAATGATGAATTAAGGGAACAATCACTTGAGCTTGATGCATTCAAAATGTTCATTTTATTATTATTTTTTTTTTTTTTGCTTTTATCAAATTAAAGGTTTTTTCTTTTATTATGGGTATAGTATTAATTACATGGATGGACACTTGTATTAAGTCATTAAAAAAATAGGCGCACTAGCGGAATATCATTACAGCTTCAGGAAAAAACGCTACACTCTTGATACTGTAAGCTTAGTAGTCGACACTGCTAAAACTGTAATCGAAGGAAAAGAGGGAAAGGAGAATCCAAGAAGTACTGTGCTATTATTACACTAGGTGTTAAAAATACGTTCAACTCAGCCAGCTGGGACAACCGCACATATAAGAAGAATTATGTCTGACTACCTAAAAGACAGAACCCTTTTGTATAACACAGAGAGCGGCACGAAAACCTATCAAGTAACCGGAGGGGTCCCACAAGGGTCAGTGCTCAGCCCATTATTGTGGAACATTATGAACGATGAAGTACTTAGGCTAAAGTTACCTGAAGGGGCAACGGTTGTAGGGTTTGCAGATGATATTGCAGTAGTGGTAGTAGCAAAGCAAAAGGAAAAAGTGACTGAAACCGCTAAGGAGGCAGTAGGTAGAATTCACGATTGGCTAAAGCAGACTGGACTTGAGCTTTGCCGAAGGCTACTACTCCTAGCCAGTGTAACTACATCAATTATCTAATACGGTGCCCCAATATGGGCAGACGCTATGTTGGTTAAGTCCTATGCACGAAAGCTGTCAATAGTTTGTAGGAGAAGTGCATTGCGGCTCGATTCTGCCTACCGAACAGTAGAAGGTCTATTGACCTTCTAGCAACAGAAAAAAGAATATATACAAAGAAAGCTGGCGTGGTGACAATACTAAAAAGGAATTTTAAAAATCCGCGAAGGAACAAACCCTAGCTGAGTGGCAAAGACGATGGGACTCCAGTGGAAAGGAGCAATAGACGCACTGCCTCATACCACGTATTGTTGGCTGGACTAATAGACGACACGGGGAAGTGAATTACTACCTTATGCAGTTTTTAAGAGGACATGAGTGCTTTCGAGCCTACCTACATCGCTTTAAGATAGAGGGCAATCTAAATTGCCCAGTATGTTTGAAAGCAAACGAAGATGCGGAGCAGGTATTCTGTGACTGTTCGCGATACGAAATGGAAATGGAAGAATTTGAGTGTTACCTTTAGACTAGGGTGCCCCCTGAGTGAATGATGACAGATATGCTGGCGTCGAAGGATGGTTGGTGCGCAGAAAAGAACTACGTGAGGACCATTCTCAAAAAGGTTAGAAATGACGAGGAGATCAGAAGAGAAGGACAAGGCGAGACAGCTGAGTAAAACTGTTGCTAGACGAAGGCCACTCGGTAGTAGATACGAAACTCTCCTCCGACTAATTCAAAGGAACGTAGGTCACAAAGTTAAGCTCTCACTTCCGTGTCCGATACCGAGGAACGTAGGTGTAGGGATTGAGTCTGTATAGAGGATGACTGGTCGATGTTGCTTGAAGTAGATGATCGGACGATCCTGCAGGAAGCAGACGGCTGGACGATGCAGAGTGAACAAGACGAGTTTAATCCTGAACCCCTAATCACCTTGGTTGATTGGGGATGTATGGAAATGTCAAACTTTTAAGGAGATGCCAAAAAAGGCTAATTAACGAGCTCCACGGAAGCATTGTTCAACAATAGTACCTGTGGGGATCCGGTGTCGAAGGACGACTTGTGCAGAGCTTGCTCTGCCTATGCCACATAAAAAAACACACACACATTCATATGGACATTCATATAGAATCCGTAAAAATTACTCTAAGTACACTTAAGTTGGCTCCTTCAGTAAGAGTGACACAAATAGCTCTAAGTAAAAACATTATATTAAACTTCATACTTTCTTGAATAAACTTTTTGCGCTTACACTTACTATATATACTGAATATGCAATATTCTGCACAACACCTGGACTGAATTTTTATGTTACACATAGTTGCTAATACTTGCTTAAACTAGCTTTTTCACTTTAACTCTACACCATGCCTAGACTAAATTTTTAAATGTTTTAACTCTTCCTTTACTTCCTTTTACCTTTTATCTGACTAAACCTTCTCTGTCTTCTGTCTTCGTGAATCTTGTAATCCTGTTACTTTCTTATCACTCCTTTTTTTAAAAGCACATGCATCATCACAATGTATTATTGAACAGCGCGTATCTTGTAAGCCTGTGAACGGTAGAGGCTTGTTTTTGTCAACCACTACTTTGTCATGTCGTACACAAAATTTTTACTCCCCTGCTATGGCTGACAACAGCAACCCACCCGTCCTATTTCTACTAGATCCGCTTTTACGTTGTCCTCCCATCTACGTCTAGGTCTACCTAGAGGTCGCGTTACCATCGGCCTGCCCTTCATGACACGCGCATCCGTACGGTCATCTTCCATTCTCGCTAAGTGCCCTGCCCATCCCAATCTGCGTGATTTTATTATTCTGTTAATATTTGGTGACGCGTACAGATTATGTAAATCATCATTGTGAAGTCTCCTCCATTCCCCTGTTTCCTCATCTTTCTTCGGCCCGTATATTTTTCGCAAGACTTTATTTTCAAATACCCTAAAACGGTTGTCTGCCTGCTTAGTGAGAGCCCACGTTTCGCACCCGTACAAAACCACCGGCAGTATTATTGTCCTGTATATTCTTATTTTAACGTTTTTAGACAACAGCCTCGACTTAAGTAAATAGCTCACGGTGTAGAAGCAAGCATTACCCGAATGGAGTCTCTTATTTATTTCGACATTAATCTCGTTTCTATCATTTATGGTCGTACACAGATACCTGAATTCGCTAACCTTTTGAAAAGTAAAATTCTTAACTCTGAGATCTCCCTCCCCTCTGCAGATGCCTAGCTTATCCACAATCATGTACTTTGTTTTTGATTCACTCACTTCTAACCCTGTATAGTCCGCCGCTTTTATGAGGATTTCCGCGTTTCTTGTTACCGTTTCCCTACAATCCTTCAGTATATCCAAATGATCTGCGTCGCCTACTATCTGCGTTGTTCCATTAAGCGTTGCACCCAGCTGGCTAGCCTGCATTTTTCTAACGACATACTCTAACGTTAAATTGAACAGCACCGTAGAGAGCCCATCCCCTTGTTTTAAACCATCGCGTATCGTGAAGGGTTCTGATACATTACCGCCTACTCGGATCTTTCCCGTGCTTCCGTCCAGAGATATTTGAATTAATCATCTCAGAATTTGATACATTTTGCTTCGCTTGATAGAGTCGTACGCTTTTTTAAAATCTATAAATAGTTGGTGTATGGTTTCGCAAAATTACCACTTTTTCTCTAACAACTGTCTTATGGTAAACATTTGATCGCTCGTCGATCTGTTGCGCCAAAATCCGCACTGATAATCTCCTACTATATCTTCCGCGAATGGGCTGAGTCTAGCTTGTATTACGTTTGACAGAACTTTGTAACACGTTGCTAAAAGTGAGATACCCCCCGCAGTCTGTCTAATCTCCCGTTTTAAAAATCGGTATGATGATTGATTCTTTCCAGTTTTCCGGCATTGTTTCATTTTTCCAGATAGCATATACTAGTTTATAGATTTTAAAAGTGAGCTCGACGCCCCCATATTTGAGTAGCTTGGTATAGAGTCATTTTCCGCGGCTTTGTTGTTTTTTAGTTTTTTAATCGCGGCCTCTACTTCTTGGTAGCTCGGTTCCTCCACATGGAGTTCAGCAGTGTGAATTTCGTCCCCTAATTCTTCGCTATTTTCGTGCACGTTTAATAATTTATCGAAATAATTTTTCCACAGCGATAGTAATTCGTTGTCATTTGTTACGAAGTCCCTATTTTCGTCCTTCATCAATAGCGCTCTACTCCTAAAACCATTTCTGATGGCGTTAATCCCTTTGTACATTTCGCGGGGGTTATTTTTCTTATTATTAGTTTCTATTCTCTTAATAAGTTTCTTTTGATACTCCCGCTTCATATTTCTGTAGATCGCGCTCGTCTGTTTCCTTACGTTAGAATACTCTTCTACGGTCCTATCGCTTCTGTTGTGTAAGCTATCTAATTTAGCCTTTTTGCGCCTTTCAAACCAGAGTTCGCACTCTTCGTCAAACCATGGTTTGCTCTTTGGCTTTTTCTTTTTACCCAGTACTTTGTTAGCGGCCTCTTTTACTGTTTTTTCGATGTCCCCCCATAAGCTATTCGGTTCGTCATTCCCCTCCGGCGATGTGTTTGTTTCTTCAAGTGCCTGAAACCTGTTATTAATTTCTGTATGGTACCTAATTCGCTCTGTTCTATCTTGTAGCTTCTCAATATCGAAGCTTTCTACCTTGCTTGTTCGCTTACTATTTTGATTCGCTACTAATCTAGCTCTTAATTTGGCTACTACTAGGAAGTGGTCCGAGTCACTATATGCCCCTTTATAAGCTCTTACGTCGAGAACGTTAGTATGACGTCTTTTTTCAATGAGGAAATGATCAATTTGGTTCTGTGTGGCCCCGTCCGTCGTTGCCTTGTGTATGTCCTTGTGCTTAAAACACGCGGTTTTGATTATAAGATCTTTTGCCGCCGCGAAATTTATGACCCTAATACCGTTATCATTGCTGGCTTCGTGCAGGCTTTCCTTCCCTATAGTAGGCCTAAACATTTCCTCCCTACCTATTTTTGGTCGATTACCTGCTCTAAAATTTCGTAATAGAGATCCTTAGCTTCTTCTTCTTTGTCCTCCGTAGGACAGTGTACATTAATAAATACATATCTATACCATTCACCTTCGATAATGATGTACGAGAGCCTATCATTGACGGATTTGAAACTTTTAACCGAATGTATGATGCTTTTGCTTACGACAAATCCGGTGCATAGAGATCCTCCACTGCCTATCCCATACAGGTAAGTGAAGTTACCCGATGCTAGTACTCCGCCATCTGGCCACCGCGATTCCTGTATTACTACCAAATCTAGACTGTACCTATCAGCTTCCTTTACGAGTTCATTAAACGCGCCTGCTCTGTATACATCGACTGTGTACATTCGAAGTTCCGACCCTTAAGTCCTTTTTGGTTTGGTTTTGATTTTTTTGAGCCATGATAGTATGTTAAACCCGCGCGCATTGGATCCTGTTCCGATCGCAGGTGAGTCCACCGTTCTAGAGGTGATAACTCCCATACCTCTCTAGAACTAAGTATGAGAGCTTTCCGACTTTGACGAGAACAGTGTCAACTTGTCGTCAGACACACTACGGTTTCATTCTCGCATCCTAGTGCCCCCCTGCAAGGCAGCGCGTCTTCGCTGGCATCGTTACCGCGTAAGACCAGGTGACGAATCATTCTACACATCCCCATTCGGGGCAGTTGTCATCGCTCCCGCATTCTCCTCGGCAGCAGGATTTTTGCCCATTTTTGTACTGTATGATGAAAGAGATAGATTGAGAGATAAGAGATAATGTGAAGTGTTTTTTGTTGTGGTGCTTGCGTAGTGTTTCTAGATGAATGCGTTCGACAGTGTGGGCTCATCACACCCACGCCTGTTCCTATCGGCTGTCCGCGGCTGCTTATTCAATTTATTCGCAGCTAACCTCGTTCTCAGGGGCTGTTCCTCTATCCGCAACCTGAGGACGCGCTGTGTAGTGGTGATAGGCACCCACCTGTCCGATCTGGACGACAACGCCCAAGACACGCTTCGGGTAGCGGCATTGTAACAGATACATATACAACTACCGTATATAAACACAAATTCTGAAGCGATAAATCTTTAATCTTGCTGGCTTTGAACATAATACTATGCCTCATATTCTATACTACGCCTAGCCTACATTTTCGCAAAAACCTCATATTCCATGTCATACATGCTCGACTAAACTTTTTTCATTTAAATTCTACATCATTCCTACACTAAATTTTTAGAGTTTTTTCTCATACTTTCTTTTACCTCTTCTGACTAAACCTTCTTTGTCTTATGTCTTCGTGAATCTTGTAATACTGTTACTTTCTTATCACTCCTATTTTTTTTTAAAGCACACGCATCATCACAATATATTATTACACAGCCCGTAACCTGTAAGCCTGTGAACGGTAGAGGCTTGTTTTTGTCATGTCGTACAGAAAATTTGTGCTGCCGTGCTATAGCTGACAGCAGCAAGTCACTTACATTGCTTTTATCACCATGTATATACAGGGTGACCCAATTTAAACGGGCACCGCTCATAACTCGTCAGGGACAGCCACAATCGAAAAAAATGGTAGAGACCAAAGTTGTAGGATATCGAAGGGGCAACCCGATGGTGACCTTGGATTTGACTTTGAACGCGTTTTTCAAGGTCATTTGAAGGTCAACTTTGGTTTTTTAAATAGGAACCCCATTCTTTTATTGCGGGAATGGAAAGAGCGGTAAATTTTACGTTCAGAATGGTATGTTCGGTTGCGGCACTGAAGGTCATCTCAATGTCCTGCAGCCAGAATGAAACCCCGCCTACGTAATTCCTCTAGCAACGCCAAATTAAAAAAAAAGTGGTAGAGACCATAGTTGTTGTATAGGGAGGGGGGGGGGGAGAATTGTGACCTCGAATTTGAGCCAGTCCTACAAGGTCATTTCAAGGTCAAATTATTTTTTTTCAAACAGCACCCACTTTTTCGACTCCGGATCCTGAAAGCTGTAAAATGTTGCACTTTAAACGAAGTAGTAAATTTAAAATAGAAGAAAAGATTTTAATCATTTAGCGTACCATTTCCTGAGTTTTTTCATCATTATAAAACTTGATGTCCTTGAGGTCTTGCCTTCATCTGCCGGTGTCTTCACGTCTTGCCTTCATCGGCCAGATCAAAATGGGACCTGAAAATCCACCCTTCTAAAAATCGCATTTTGTGAGGGCCCCACATAATGCGTACCAGCTTTCGCTTAAAATTCAAACAAGCTGTAACTAATCAATTCAAAAGTCAACACAGTAGCTAGAACTAGAAAGATAGACAAGAGTCAAGTGACAGTAAGATTCAGAAAAGAACATCGACCAAAGAAACAAGTTAATCTTACAATATGCCAAGACCGCGCGATTAGAATCGCTCCACTCGATTGGGAGAGCAAGAGCAAGCGACAAGAGTTGCTCCTCAAGAGAGGAAAGTCAAGAGACATTTGGTGATAGTGACTTGGAGTCAAAGTTGCAATCGAATAATTATTATTACTGTTTTAATAATCTAATACATGGATATTTGGTATAATATTCTGCATATACATACAAACAAAACACTTATATGTTAATTAACTCAACAGGTGCTGATCGAGAGGAATTCCTCCGTATCATTCTCCGAGAATGGGCGAGGTCGGAAGCCAATGAGACGCATGGTGACTATTATCATCGTGACACCATCACTCTTTTAAGGAAGAAGGACGGCTCTCTGTATTTCTCAAGGAGCGAACTCCAGCTGCGAAGGTTCGACGACGCCCTGTCGGAGACCGATAGAGCGGTCATTGACCGTGTGTGGCCAGTTGCAGAGAAACAGCATATTTTTCTGCTGAGATACCCAGCAGATTCCATCACCAGGAGTGAGGTCCTGCTAATGATGCAGGAGCAGAACAAAATGTTTCTAACTGGGATCGAGATGTTGGTGAAGGGTCTCACCATGCCAGGTTTTGGACAGCAGCAGCCTCTTTTCCTAAGCCCGCCTGAAAAAACACTGGCAGTTGAGCCCCGTGGTTAGGAAACATTGAATTTAACAGAGACTGCTCAGGCAAAGAAGCCTACAGCTCAGGTTATAGAAACCTAGCCCGTGAAGCCTCGAGTTATACGAATTGAAAAAGTAGCTTCGACCCCGTTCCGCAGGCCGCAGACGGTGCGGTGCACAGAACTGCAGGACATGTTCATCGACATGAGCGAGTCTGGGAAGCGGTCGGAGGAAGGAAGGCTGCAGCCCTCCGAGGAAGGAGAACTCTCCTACAATTCGGAGAAAGAGGCTCAGGAGCATGTGGAACCGAGTGACACGCCGGTGGATATCCCCTTTTTCGACCCCTACAAGACATCTGGGTTACAGCAGATACAGCCACCATCTGATCGAGAATACAGGTCAAACTTTCTCCGTGAATCGGTAAGACAAAATGATCACTTTCGGTTTGTAGAACAATCAAAAAACATTCCCTTAAATATAGTTAACGAACTAGTAGCAAACAAGATAAAGGTTTTGCTTCTTGAAAGAGATAAAGAGACTGAGAAATCATTGAATGATAGAAGTTTTATGAATTTGTCAGAACAATTGAAAAATGAATTTACAGGCAGAGAAAATTTAGGCTCTAGAACTTATAAACTCACATTAAAAACTAATTTTGAAATGTTCGAAGACTACTTGAAGTCTGAATTAAGAAACAAGAAATTGCACTACATCCTCGATGAGAGTGTAAGCATGAACTCTACTGTAAATGAATCAAAAAGATCGGATGATGAGTTTAAAGTTAGAGAAATTATAATCAATAGAATAGACGCAATCTATTACAACAAGATTGTTAATTTGACTGATCCGAAACTAATTCTTGAAAAGCTGAAGAACGTACAAAGATACGAAACTGGTACAACTAGAATTTCAGCCAGACAATACTTGCTGACTATTAAATATTTGCCTTCAAAAGAAACTGTGTCTGATTTCTACGATAAATTCCAGGAGAAAGTCAGAATATTTGAAAATATCCCTGACGCAGGAAAACTTCCGGAAAAATAGTTAAAAGATTATTTCCTTCAAGCAGTTGCTGAAGCAGTTCCGGAAATTATGACTGCAGACCAACTGTTTAAAGAAACTATGTCTACGGAAATGACATACGAGAAATTAAAAAACTATCTGTTACAGGTTGAATCTACCAAGAGTCGGAAGACAACTTCCCAACCGCCAGTCAGAGCGTTTCTGCATTCAGGTCAAGGTGCTGGCCCGCTGATTTGCAGAGGTTGTGGAATGGAGGGTCACACTAAGGCCAACTGTCCCAACGAAGGCTTGAGGCAGTGTTATTACTCCCTCAAACTCGGTTCTCACCTTGCACATGAGTGCAACAAACGCAAAGCAGATGAGGAGAAGGGACGGGCAACTGCAACCAGCTACGGCCCACCCTCAAAGAGAGGGAGATGAACAGGCCGAGGGAACCGGTCTACTGCGACTAGAGGCCGAACATTTGAGACGGCAGCGTCTGGCAGCACATCAGCTGCTCCTGCCAACCGTGGAGCGAGAGGTACCAGGGGAAAACCTACCCGAGGCAGAGGCCGTGGACGAGGCGGACCACAGAGGGGTGCAGGCCACCCTAGGCCTCAGCAAGGGACATCGCTCCAAGCCATCGCAGAGGATTACCAAGGTAACAAAGCGAACTGCTGTAATAAAGAATTGTTAGAATTTATAGCGGACTCATGTGCAACCGAGCACCTGAGTAGATTAAAATTGTACTTTGACAAATTTGACTCTCAAGCGATTACGAAGGTAGATTGCGCAAACAAAGATAGCACGTTTAGGACTGACGGTAGTGGGTCTACTAAAATAGTTACAGAGGATAATGATACATTTACTTTAAAAAATATTCTGTATTCAAAAGATCTGTCATACAATTTGTTATCATTAAGACGTTTCGTAGATCAGGGACTTGAGATTTACTTGAATAATAAAATCATTCATATTTATAATCCAGAACTGGATAAAAGTATTTTGACAGGAGAATACAAGAAACCATTCTGGACTATTAAATTAGTGTTAAGTAAAAATACATTAACTAAATCTAACCCAAAAATCATGTATAACACTAGAAGTAAAAAGAACTCTACCAAAATAAACGACTCTGATATAAACAAATCAGTAGCGAGTAAGTCTAGTATAAACAAGACTAGGGAACTAAATGATATAGGAACAGAGTTTTTACAAACGTCTAGCAACAGAAAAACACATAAAACAGAGACTAGTCAGGTCGATAAGATAGATGAGTTCAAAAATCACAAGAAATCTAGAGAGGCATATCAGACTAGGACATGGATCTAAGAAATATTTACTTGTGTTAGCCAAGCAAAATGATAAGTTAATAAACATCGAGAATATAGACAAAGATAAGACCATACAAGATTGTCGAATCTGTATGCAAGCGAACAGTGTAAAACTTCCGTTTAACAAGGTTAGATATAGGGCAACGAGACCGTTGCAGATAGTTCATGGAGATACTATAGGTCCCATCAGCCCAAAATCATATCCAGGAAAATGTAAATTTGTTCTCGTGTTAATCGATGATGCTACTAGAGCTGCTTTAACTTATCCAATGCAAAGTAAAACTGAAGTGCCAGAGCACATAGAGTCATTTGTAAAAAGTCTTCGTAATTTGGTGGGTGCTGACCAAAAGTTCTGTTATCTAAGATGCGACAGGGGAACATAGTTTGTTTGTCAGGCTACTAAAGAGGTTCTAGACAAATACGGTGCAGAACTGCAACTAGCTTGTTCTGATACACCTCAACACAACGGTGTTGCCGAACGGTTAATCGAACGTTAGAAAATAAAGTAAGAGTCATGATGCTGGACTCTGGTTTACCGCCTTCGCATTGGGATCTAGCTGTAAAAACAGCTGTTTATATTTATAACAGGACACCTCACAAGTCGGTGGACATGCTGGCGCCTTTGAGTAAAATCTTGCCAAATCAGGCTGAATGCTTGAGTCAGGTCAAGCGGTTTGGATGTGCAGCGTATATCAAGATAGCTTGCGGCACAGATACCAAGTTTTCACCCCAAGCAAAGCTAGGATTTTTAGTTGGATATCGAAGTACAGGATACACGATACTTGTACCAAGCGAAAATAAACTATATGACTGTAAACATGTGAGGTTTGTAGAAAATCTAACATATAAAGACTTGCAAAGTAAAAGCATAGAAAACGATCAATTAGAATTAAACTACGAGTCCGAGACTGTACAAGTGACATTCGAAACAGTAGAATCAGTAGGTGAAGTCAAAGAGACAGTAAGCAAAGTAAAACGAAAGAGAGGTAGACCTAAAAAGAATCCCGTAGCAATGTTCTTTTTAACTGAAGACTCTGAGATACAAGAATTTAATTTTGATAGAGAATTTAGCGACCTTAAATTTCATGCTCTTCTAGCAAAAATCTTAGGTGATCCACAAACGTTTAAACAAGCTGTGAACTAGCCAGAGAGAGAACATTGGTTAAGAGCAATTAAATCAGAACTAGATTCTATTAAAGAAAAACAAGTGTACACTGTAGTAGAAAGATCTAATGTATCAATGAATAACTCCAGACCAAATATAATCGACTCTAGATGGGTCTTTAAGCGAAAAACGAATGAACAGGGCGAAACTAAATTCAAAGGTTGATTAGTTATTCGGGGATTTAAAGATAAAAATGTGTATGATTTACGTGAAACATACGCCCCAGTATCCAGGATGTCACTGATAAGAGCCTTCTTCTCGATTGCGAATAAATTAAATTACACGATTAGACAACTCGATGTTGAAACTGCATTCTTGTACGGTGACTTGTCAGAGGACATTTATATGGAGATTCCAGAGGGAGTTCAGATTTCCAGCGATACCAGAAAAAGATTTCTGTGGAAGTTAAACAAGTCGCTTTATGGATTAAAGATAAGTCCCAAGAAGTGGAATGATAAATTTTCAAGTGTAATGACTAAGCAAGGCTTCAAATTAAACGATATAGATCCGTGCTTATACATTAAACACTCAGGTGTAGATACAATTCTTGTTGTACTGTATGTTGACGA
Source organism: Trichomalopsis sarcophagae (assembly GCA_024372645.1). Taxonomy (NCBI): domain Eukaryota; kingdom Metazoa; phylum Arthropoda; class Insecta; order Hymenoptera; family Pteromalidae; genus Trichomalopsis; species Trichomalopsis sarcophagae. The sequence continues at coordinate 114,098 of QLSS01000251.1, forward strand.
CATATTGTTAGCCAGTTCAAACAACGAAGTCTTGAACAAGTTGAGCAAAAATCTAAGTGCTGAATTTAAAATCAAAGATCTGGGTAACCCCAAAGAATTTTTAGGGATAAAGATAGACAGAGATCAAACTGAGCGTGTTATCAAGATGAGCCAGACTAAATTTATAGAAAAGATGTTGAGTAGATTTGGTTTTGAAAACTGCAGACCAGTAAGTACACCGATGAGGCAACTAGAGGTTACTAGCTGCAATAGAAAAGAGAGGGAGGAATCTGAGTACACTTTGGCTGAATCAGGAAAAGGGCAAATTCCCAATAGACTGTACAGAGAGGCTGTCGGATCTCTACTCTATTTGGCAAATGCTACAAGGCCAGACATTTCGTATACAGTAAATGTACTTAGCAGGCATCAGGTAAACCCTACTATTCAGGAATGGAATATGGTTAAGAGAGTATTTCAATATTTGTCAGGAACACGAAATTATGAGTTGACTTTCAAGCGAACGGATGAGGGGTTGATAGCTTACTCTGATGCCAGTTTAGCAGACTGTAAAAATTCTCTGACTACGTGTGGCTACGTCATTCGACTGTTCGGTAACACAGTGGCGTGGAGAACGCACAAGCAGCAGAGCGTTGCTCTGTCTACTTGTCAATCAGAGTATGTAGCTATGAGCGAAATTTGTCAGGAAAGTATGTCCTTACATAACTCGGTGGCGATTATGCTAGAGCGTAATTTATATCCACTGACATTGTACTGCGACAATATGGCAGCCATTTCTTGCGCGAAAGTAAATGGTGGTAATCGGTTCAGACATATGGTCGGAAGAAGGGAACATTATGTAAAAGAATGTGTTAATAAGAATTATATCAAAATAGAATGGGTTAACTCCAAGAGTCAACTAGCCGACATATTTACAAAGGCTTTGCCTAAACAATTACATAACGACTTATTGAAATTTATATTTAACATGTAACTAATTGATTTATGTGTCAATTTTAGAGTTTCCTGAGGAGTCCGAAGACGAGGACGAGCAGCCCGAATTGTCCATACAGGAAGAACCCTGGGATTGAGAGGGAGTGCTCCACAAGTGAGAGGGAGTGTTGTAGATAACAGATAGGTCCACTTGGGACTCTCCCCTCTGCGCGCATGCGCGAGCTCGTCGAGCTGCGTTGCTCAGCCCGCCGCAATAGTCCGTCGCCGGCACTCCTCGAGAGCGCACGCACTTCTTACCCCGCAGTGGTGTTTGACTATAATAAACGTATTTTCCAAGAGACATTCTTTGTGTTTCTATTTTATTTATAAGACTCACCCAACCTGATCCCAACATGAAGATATCATGATACCCGTGTTTGATGGTGCGAATTACTCCAGTTGGAAAATAAGATTGATGATTTTATTAGAATATAAAGAGTGTAACGAACCTGCAACTAGTAAAATAACTGCTGCATACAAAGATAAAGAAGGTGAATGGCGAAAAAAGATTTAAAAGCAAGAACGATTATAATAAGCACTGTATCCGATAAACAATTAGAATATATTGGTGAATGTAAATCAGCGTTTGACATGATGGAAAAATTCGATAAAATGTATTCGACGCAATCCACGTCACTATAAATAATTTGCAGAGGAAAGCTGGAAGAAGGAAAATTGAAGAATTTTGATCAAGTAGACGATTTTTTTGCAGAATTTGAGAAAACCGTGAACGAGTTTAAGGCGGCTGGTGGAAAACTAGATGAAACAGAGAAGATGAGGTATTTAATACGAGCACTACTACCAAGCTACAGCTACATACATACAGGAGATTTCCTTGATGTCATTCCAGAAGATCAAAGGACAGTAGATTATGTCAAATCAAAGATTAAAGAGAAAAATTATACAAAAAACGATTCTACTAAAAAGAGTAATGTAAGTACTTTTACAAGTTTGAAGGCAAATGTTACAACTGTGGAAAAGTTGGATATTACAAAAATGCATGCACGAGACCACCACAGCAGAGTAACCGAGGACGAGGTGCTCAATCTAGTCAAGGTCAACGAGGTCATCAAAGAGGCTACAACAGAGGTGAAAAGTACAGAGGTCGTGGCCGAGGCAGAGGACAAGGTTAACCCAGAGGTGACTCTTCAAGCGAGCATGGACAACACAGGTATGCCACGACTCGAACAATTCTTATACCTACCCTCGGGAAAAGTATAAGAAAAATAAAACAAGTGAAATAAATCATGTAACAGGTTGTAGCGAAAATTGTAGCGAAATCGATTGGTTATTAGATAGTGGTTGCACAGATCATATTATAAAAAATGATAAATTTTTTGATAAATGTGTAGATTTGAAAAATCCGGTTGATATAAAATTACCAGACGGTAAAATGTTAAAAGCAACCAAAATAGGAAATGTTACAACTTATTTTAAAAATTATTATAATTAGAAACATGTTGATATAAAAAATGTCTATTATGTTGAAGGCATTAAACAAAATTTGATGACTCTTGCAAAAATAACTGAAAATTATACAGTATTAGCAAATAAAGATATTGCAAAAATTTTTAATAAATCTAGAGAGTTAATAGCTGTAGCAAACAAAAATGAAAATTTGTTTTATATGAAAATTTTTGTATCAAAAAGAGCAAGTAATGAAATGTATGTAAATTCAGTAAAATTAACTGACAAAGAAAAATGGCGTAGGGCACTTGGCCATGTAAATTTTCAATATTTAAATAAATTAGTAAAAAGTAAATTAGTTGAAGGATTGCCAGAAAAAATCGAAAATATTGAAATGAAATGTGTAAATTGTGTAGAGAGTAAAATGGCAAATGTACCTTTTGATAATAATAGAACAAAAACTACTATAATTCTAGAATTGATTCCTACTGATTTGAATGGTCCACATAATACTACTGGTTATGGCGGAGAAAAATATTTCTTGACATTTGTTGATGATTATAGTAAGTGCACTAGAATCTTTTGTATTAAAAGTAAATCAGAGACTGCAGATTGTTTAAAAGAATTTGTAAATTTAGTAGAAAATAAATTGAATATAAGAGTTAAAAAATTACGTTGTGATAATGGCAAAGAATATTTAAATCATGAAATTTATGATTTTGGAAAGTCTAAAGGAATTGAATTATTGCCATGCCCACTCTACGTCCATGAATTAAATGGACTAGCGGAAAGATATAATGGATTCGCAATGGATATGGGTAGATGCTTAATGCGAGAAGCTAAAATTCATAGGCGTTACTGGCCTGAAATCATAAAAACGGTCGCGTATTTAAAAAACCGTACAATTGCAAATACAGCTGAAAATAAAACTCCTTACGAGATATTTTTTGGAAAAAGCAAGATATGAAATACTGGAAAAAGAATCCAAAATTGATGAATATGATGTAAATTCAAACCAAACAAAATCTCTTATCTCTACTCAGACCTTCGGGAAATGTAGTAGAGATAACAAATTAAATTTTGATATCGCTGAAAATGACAATTCAAGTTTAAAGGTACAAAGAAAATCTAATAGAAAGACAAGTCCTCTAAATAGGTATGGAAATCCTGTAACTCATTTTATCTATGTAAATCATATTGATGCAAATGTACCGAATACATTTGAAGAGTCGTTAAACCCAAATGAATATAAACTATGGAAAATTGCAATGGATTCTGAAATTAATAGTTTAATAAAAAATAATACTTGTTGAAAGACCAAATGATAAAAAAGTTATTGATGTAAAATGGGTCTACAAAAGAAAAATGATAATGTTTATAAAGCTAGATTAGGTGTAAGAGGTTTTCAAAGAGAATACGTTGATAATGTGTATTCACCAGTAGGAAAAATGCAAACTTTGAAAATTTTATTGTCCTACAGCTGTAAAAATAATTTATATATAGAGCAAATGGATGTAGAGACAGCATTCTTAAATGGCGATGTAAAAACTGAAGTATATATTAATGAACCGAAAGGTTATGAAACTGGTGATAATAAGGTTTGCAAGTTGCAGAAGGCATTATATGGCCTCAGAGAAAGCCCTAGAGCTTGGTATGATTGTTTCAATAAATTTATTGAAAGTTTAAACTTTATAAGAAGTAACTACGATTACTGTCTTTATGTAAATAATTCAAGTAAAGATCCGATATATATATATATATATATATATATATATATATATATATATATATATATATATACATACTAGTCTTTGTAGACGATCTCTTAATTTGTTGTAAAGATAAAAATAAAATAAACAAACTAAAAGCTAGTCTAATGAAAAGATTTGCAATGAAAGATATGGGCAAAATTAGCCAATAAATTGGTATGGATGTAGATTATAGTAATGATAGAGACAAAATGACATTAAGCCAAACAAAATATATTGAATCTTTAGCTATAAAATACAGAAATTCGATTGGCAAATTATTATATATAAGTACAGGCACAAGGCCAGACATTGCGTTTAGCGTAAATTACTTAAGTCGATACCAAAATTGCTACGACCAAACACATTATAAATATGCAATGCGAATTTTAAAGTATTTATCTAAAACTAGAGATCTCAAATTAATGTACTGCGATAATGTAAATAGCGAAATATTAGATTGTATGGTAGATTCTGATTACGCAGGCGATAGTGTAGATAGAAAATCTACAACAGGTTTTGTAATTTGATTATATGGAAATTTAATGTTTTGGAAACGCATAAACAAAGTACTGTAACAGAATGTTCTACTTTCGCAGAATATACTGCAATGTCCGAATCAGTAACAGAAGTACTGTTTATCAAAAATTTATTAAGCGAATCATTTGATATAAAATTTGTTAAACCTATCAAAATGTACGAGGATAACTCCGGCGCAATTGCGATTGCCAAATATGGTAATTTCACTAAAAATTCTAAGCATATTGAAGTGCAATACCATTATATAAATGAAAATTATGAGAATGGAGTAATCAACGTTGTTAAAATTGATTCGGGATTTAATTTAGCTGATATGCTAACTAAAAGTCTAGACAAAATAAAGTTCCTAAAAAATAGACAAGCGTTAATACTAATCTAAAATTGCTATTGTAAAATTCCAAGTTCAGTTGTATAACTCAAGTTCACTCGAAATCCATGAAATTAAATAAAGCGATATCTATGTAAATGGAATAAGATTATAAATTTAAGGAAGCGTGTTGTAATATAGAGTAAATATTATAACCTTATTAATGTTTATCACCAAGTTCAACCAAGTTTAATATGTAATGGACTATAGTACGTGACAGAATAAGTGAGCGCGCTAACGAGTGTGTGAGGGGAATGCACACATGTAAGTTTTCCCTCCTATTGTATGTGAGTGAATATCACGTGACCGTGAAAGCTACCTAAACTAAACTATGCTCTCGCGTCTCTCTCTGATGTTAGACTCCGATGTGAACGGACGTATTATCCGAGACTATTGCCGACACACAATTACTAATTTCAATATACCACATTATTATTTAAACCTCACAGGTTAATTTATTAATCCACTATTCCAACAATATTGACGTATGAAATTGTGGTGCGACAACAAAGCGGCTGAGTCAAGCTCGAAGGTTAGCGGAAGCAATAAATTGAGACATATGCCGGATGTGAAAGAAAACTATGTTAGAGAGTATGTTGACAGGGGCTTTGTGAAAGTATTTTGGATAAAATCGAAAGATCAAATTGTGGACGTATTTACTAAACCCTTGGCATTTAACGTGCATGCTTGTCTAACAAATTCAATAATGAATGTCGAAAGTTTTACAGATTGATTGATTTAAATTTTTATAATAATCTCTTATGTTACAGGAAAGAATAATTAGAGGCCGCATAATGTCGTGTATGTGTGCGGGAGGGAGTGTTCAAAGTAGCGCCCTTATACGCGATGCGGTGGTGCTCTGCCGAGCTCAGCTCCGTGAGCCCCCACTCCTTTGCTGCGCGAGCTACGTGTGCTAGAGTGCGCTGCGCTTACTTCTTCTCTGTCTGTCTGAGTTAGCGGTGCTGTGCTTGCACACACATATACATATATACATACACACACACACACACACAGAGTTATTAGACTTAGAACTACTAAAAGAATTAGTGACAAAAACAGCTACATGAAATAATACTTAGTGCGCTACCAAACAATTTCAAAGATTTAGACACAGACGTTTTAATTTTAGACCATCAATAATACACCGCGCAAATAGATAATAAGAAGCGAGTGAATAAGCATCAGTATCTGGGTTCTCGCTATCGCCTAAATCTACACTGAAGGATTCTACAGTGAGCATCGTGCTTTTATCCGTCAGTGTAGCCTCAATATTTAATTTTTAAAGCAGGAGCTTTCATGTGAATTTCTATATGTTGCTTAACGGAACACTCAGTACCATTTTAAGTTTGTCTTGTCTAAGGTGTCCTTGATGTTTTTTTTTGTTGCAGTAAAAAATTCTTACCGTGCTTAGTTTGCTTCATGTTATATTACTGTGGTATATGTAGCTCAGCGTGGAGGTGTAAGTGTGTGTGTAGGTGCGGGAGCGCCGCGTAACGCCAATGGGGCTCCGGAGACTCACTTTCTATGCGACTACCGACGTGTACAAACCCACCCATTATAGCTAGAATAAAGGATAAGATATAACATAGCTTCGTGTACTTATTAGCTTTCCCATTACCTACGTGCCTATGTTAATACGTAGCATCTGGTGTAGACTACACCAAAGTGAGAAACTGTGCAATAGAGGCTAAAGAGATCACGCGGTGAAATATGATAAAAAGAGAGTAATTATATAGTGCATTATTTAAGTACGAGAAGCAATTCGTATTATAACAGTAGTCAGTAGAAAAATAGAGACGACCTAATGGAAATAGTTAGTGTCAAACCATGTGCTGAAATGTTAACACATGAGTGATATTAGTGAACGCACAAGTCATGTGTGCTAATAGTGAGAGAGATTTAGATTTTAGATTTAGGAGGAGATTCTAAAGAGGATTCTAGAGAGAGAGAGAAAGGGGGGGAGAGAGTAGCGACGATGGAAGGGGGAAAGCAATGCAATAAATAAACTAGATATAATACTATAAATAGATACACATATTGAGTCATAAGAATACACAATAGATTACAAACTGATATGCTAACATGAGTATTGCATAATAATACCACTCATTTATCGACTAAATTAAAGATTACAGAGCGAATAAATCCTTACAGGCAGCGAAGCTTCTTATAAGGGGCCACCCTGTTCTTCAATGCTTCATGCACGCACGCCCTCTACGCGCGCTTAGGTAGAATATATTAACTACTACCGCTTAAGTAGTTGGTAACCTACCGATGTAGCTAAGTTATCTATTACTGCTCTCTTACCTTTTAGGTGGGGGCTCCGTGCAATTATTTTAAATTAGTCATCATGGTTAAGTATCAGTATATAATATATATTTGACACAAAAACAAATTACAAAATTTTTGCAAAATAAAAGTATATTTAGAAATTGTTACAAATATAATATTTTAATATTATGCAGGAGATTAATTTTTAAATTATTATGTATGACGATCGAGAACATTGTTTATTGAAACGGACCAGGTTGATCCGTATACTTTAGAAGTATAGGTCCTTTGTTGTCATTTGTGTGTAAATTCACTTTCTTTCTTTCTCTCTCTCTTTTTATCTATATATCTATCTTTCGCTCTCTCTCTCTCTCTCTCTCTCTCTCTCTCTCTCTCTCTCTCTCTC
>QLSS01000251.1:137010-166295 GCA_024372645.1 Trichomalopsis sarcophagae
TCTCTCTCTCTCTCTCTCTCTCTCTCTCTCTCTCTCTCTCTCTCTCTGGTGAGTACAGCTGACAGCTTTGCTTTTCGTTCTTCTTTCTGTACTGCTTTTCTGCTGCTTCTTGCCTTCGGGTCCTCTTCTGTTATAGATAGTTGCACGCTCCTTTTTGCAACCTTGAGCTGCAGGCACAAATTCAAGATCTATCATCGAAGAGCCCAATGATGCAACAGGACAGCAGCAGCGCTGTGCCCAACACTGCGAAGATCAACAGCCTGCGCAGTGAACTAGCCGAGGTCAAGAGGCGCCAGGAGCAGACCTCGAACTGTGCTGTCGTTATCACGGGCTTACACTACACCCATGAAACCTCGTTGCATCTCCTCGTCTTCTCAGTAGTAAACGCACTTGACCCCACGGTCCTTAGAAGAGACGTAGCATCCGTCAGGACCATGGGAAGGCTTGATGCTACAACTCTCTCCGGGGGTAACGGTAGACTGCCACCACTTGCTGTTACCCTATCGTCAAGTGCGCTTGCTCGCTCGATCGTGATTGCCAAAGCCCGGAAGCGCAAGCTACACACCAGCGAATTGGACGCCACCTTGCTGGAGGAGGCTAAAGCTCTGAGCCCTGACCATCAAGGGCTCATAAACATCAATGAGCTGCTCTCCTCCGATGCCCACAAGCTGAACACAAGGGTCAGGCTGGAGGCCAACGACGACAGCGAGCGTGCTACAGCCATCAATTCCGACGCCGAGCTAGAAACTTTTTTAGCCCGCTGCCAACGTCGTTCTACAATGAGGCTACAGCATACACACATCATTCCACCATACCCACCATCAAGCTCATCCGCCACGTCTTCATCTGAATCTAAGGTATCTCTGTCCGAAGGTCTACGAGTCTGTCATTTTAATGCGAACTCTCTCACGGGTCACATTGAGATGATCAGACTCTTCTTATCCACTCGCTCCCCATTCCAGGTAATAGCTGTTACTGAGACCTGGTTAAGCGATAAAGTGGCGTCCATCCCTTCTCTGGACGACTACCTACTACACAGACGAGGCAGAAACAGAAACGGAGGAGGTGTGGCCTTCTACATTCACAAATCTCTTGCGGCTAGTGTTATCTCATCATCTGACGGTGAATGGTCCGTTAGTCCAGGCAAGCCTGAATATCTCTTCCGTAAGGTATCGGCTAAGGGAGTCTCTCCCATCTTCGTGGGGGTTGTATATCGTCCACCTCATGCTCCATTCTTCCAAGGCTCTAACTTCACTGATCAAATAACAACACACATGCACAACTACTCCACGAAGGTCATAATGGGAGATTTCAACTCTGACCAACTTTTCTCATCTGAGATGCCAAGCTCATCAAGGCCTTCATTGAGGAAAAGTCCCTATCATCGGTTCCCTATGGTGCAACGCACCATAAACAGGGTTCTGATACCTGGCCAGTTCTTGCTCCTCTACTACGTCATATTTTCAACCTGTCTTTAAGGGAAACCTGCTTTCCATCCGCCTGGAAATTGTCGCTTGTGCGTGCACTCAACAAAGTCAGTTCACCAAAAGCCCTGACCGACTACCGTCCGATTTCACTTCTCTGCTTTCTCTCCAAGGCCCTGGAGTGACTGGTGCATAAGCAAGTCTCACAGTATCTTGAATCCAGACTCTTTATAGACAACTTCCAAACAGGCTTCCGCACTGGCCACAGCACTCAGTCTGGCCTAATTAAGCTAACTGATGATGTCAGGGTCGGGATAAACAAAAAGAAAGTAACACTTTCCCTTCTCTTTGACTTCAGCAAGGCGTTTGACACTGTGTGTCACGTCCGCCTTCTGAGAAAGCTATCCACTTTCGGCTTCTCTAAGCAGGTCATCCGCTGGTTTGCCTTCTATCTTACTAGGAGAGAGCAGGCCGTCGTTGTTGATAATAACGAGTGCTCCTCTCCGCAGCGTCTTAACATCGGCGTTCCGCAGGGCTCCGTTTTAGGTCCCTTGCTGTTCGCATTGTACATCAACGACATCGGTTTCTGCCTGGACTCCAATGTATCGTATCTTATCTATGCGGATGATTTGCAAATTTACAGCCAATGTCACCTCAAAGAGCTCGACTCTTTATCAGACAAGATGAGTGCTAACGCTGAGAGGATAATGGACTGGGCTGCACAAAATAGGCTTAAACTCAATGTTAATAAAACCAAAGCAATTATCCTGGGCTCTCCCTACTACATACATTTACTTCCCCTAGCAGCTAACACTTTCATTGATATCGGGGGTGTCCAGGTCAGCTTCGAATTCTCTGTGCGTAACCTGGGATTGGTGCTTGACTCTAAACTCACATGGAATGAGCATGTTACACAAGTGTGTAAGCATGCTCACTCCCTAATCTACAGGATCTACTTTTTCAGAAAGAGTACCAATCTCAGGTTACGCAAACATCTTGTGCAAGCACTCCTATTTCCAATCATTGACTACTGTTCTCTTGTATACTGTGACCTGACGCAGGAACTCGACTTGAAACTACAGAGATTCGTGAATACAGGAATTCGGTACATCTATGGTGTAAGGAGGGACGAGTACATCTCGCCGTACAGGCAGGAGCTGCAGTGGTTAACCATTGCCGGACGCAGGAAGTATACAACAAATATACTATAAAAAAATTTAATTTCCTGCAGACGATATCTCGGTGTCAAAATCACCTCCCAGATGGCGAGACATGGTGTATGATACAACACAGTAAGTATACAACAGAGGTACCAAACAAAAATTTTCACTTCCCGTAGATGATGTCCAGGTGTCAGGATGATCCTGAGGTTAACTTATTATATTTATGGTAAATGATATATGGTGCTACATTTTAAATTATACCACAAAGAAACCTCATTTATAATCAGAAGTATATTTTTAGCGTTAAAATTCTAGGAAAACCAAAATTCCAAGGAAAATTCCCTGACAAATCCGGAAAGTACAAAATTTCATTGTTACATTAAAATATTTCAATATTGAAGCACTAAAGAAAAAAAAATAAATAAAACGGTAGAAATATTCTTTGATGTCAGGACACATGTGACAGTTAAAACAATTTGTAATTATCTATAGTAGATTCTAATTTATTGTTTGTTTTATTTAATTCAAAAACAGGTTCTGGTAATCCAACATTTTAACATTTATAGTTTTCTCCATCTAAAATTTCATCAATATGTTGTAAAGCTTCATTTTCTGCATTATCGACAGTCTTCACAAAAAAATCTTACATTTATCCCAAACAGTTTTTGCCAATGGTAACTTGTTAATAATTAAAAACCAAGCAAAAAATAAACGTAATTGCGTTATCTATGGTAACATATGGTAACATAATTGTACATGCTTCATCAAATAAGTTAAAATTTTCTTTATTGTTTCCTATTAATCCTATGGCTATTGCTGTTTTAGTAAAGGTTGGATATGTTCTATTTTTAAATCATCGAACGATGTTGCACCTCTAACTCTGTCTAATATTAACTTCAAATGAAACAACTCACGTTCGTTAGGAATCAAATAAACTAATTTGCCTACGGTATTTGAATAATTTTTACGTTTAATCCACTTTTTTCGTGAAACTATAATGATCTGGTATCTCACAGTATAATCATCTGTTCTATTTAGTGGAAACCATGCTGATAAAGTTGTCTCATGATTAAAAGACTAAAGTTGTCTCATGGTTAAGAAAATCATATTGATATTGATTTTCATCAAAAATCACTTTTAGTTGATTCTCTATATTTATTACACTATGAGAACGTATATTCGGTAATTCTACGATACGCAAAGCAGCTTCCGTTGGACCTATGTATCTATAATCCATGTATTCTGTGAGTTTATCATATATTATTATGTTTTCATTATTTTTATTCATTTTAATATAAGTTCGATCGCGTCCTTTATGTAAATATTTTATACTCATAATAGATGCATTTTTTAGACGTAGTTTTTGTTTTTATTATTTCAACGACGATATCTAGGGAAACCATTTTTTTCGAATTGTGTTGAACAACAATAGTACATTGTGCATCAAGGGAAGGAAATAGGCTTTTTTAAGCGAGAATGTGAAGGGTGGGATGTCCAGCGATGACACCTCGCCTCTCACAGGACGGGGTGGAACGAAGAAGTTATAAAACGCGAGTAAGTAAGCTAGTATAGCAGTGTTAAACAGTTTCCTTAATTGGAAAGCTGCGAAGTACCTCATGCATCCGGCGGTGGTAAGCCATTGCTACTCCCACCTGTAGGAAGTAATGTAATTATCCCTTCTTACACCATAGATATACCGGATACCTGCGTTGATGAGTCTCTGGAGCTTGATGTCAAGCTCTTGTGTGATGTCACAGTAGACTAGGGAACAGTAGTCGATGATAGGGTAAAGGAGCGTCTAAATGAGACGCTTGCGCAGTCTAAGATTGATGCTTTTTCTAAAGAAATATAATCGATACGATACATAAGAGACTGTGCACGTTTACACACTTGTAAAACATGGTTTTCCCATTTTAGTTTTGAATCAAGCACCAATCCAAGATTGCGCCCTGATGATTCGAAGTCGACCCTGGTTCACTCTTTATAAATATAAGGGTTTACAACATTTGACAGAGAGAACAGAGTAAGGAAGAGAGAGATTTAGATTTATGTATTCTTTATTGTTGTACATTATATTGTACATATCGACTTAAGAGATAGCAGATTAGAATAGATTGTTGTGTAAGTGCGATAGCTTGAAAAAGTGTAAAATAGAACGAGGTGAAATGAGATGAATGAGTGTGTATGTTTGCGTTATGAGTGCGTATTTTCCAGTTCAAAGAAATATGTTTTAGCTGCTTGTTTAAAGTGTGATGTGGATAATGTGTCGCTAAGGTGAGATGGAAGGCTGTTCCAGATGTAGGAAGCACTGATTATAAATGAATTCTTCATTCCTCTCCGTCTTGAAGGACGGGATATCCAGAAGTCAAAAAGAGTAGAAAACTAATTAGTACGGCAAGAAAATCAAACTCCAAATGCAAGGTCAAAGTTAGTGATAAAAAAGTTGTAAAACAGAAAGTAAAACGAAAATGTTACACTCCGGAAGCAATTAAGAATACTGTGAAAGTTGTGAATGAGGGTCTGTCACCCAGGAAAGCAGGTGTTATGTATAGTGTTCCTCACGTCACGATGTTCAGGCGATTGAAAAATCCTAATGCTAAAACAAGTGGACCTCCTACTGTTTTAACTAGCCAAGAAGAAAATGATAGGTGAGGCAGGTATGCCTGCCACTAAAACTGAGTTGCTTGACAGTATCGAGAAGTATGTCGTGAAAGAACAGAAGAGCACGTATTTTAAAAATAATCGGCCTGGAAAGAAATAGTACTACGGCTTCAGAAAACGTACATATTAACTTATGCTTAAGAAGAAAACTACTGGTTTGATTTTTAGCACATGACAATAGTAAGTAGAAACAGTAAACTTTAAACTTCCCTAAGATGATTATATCGAAGACAGCATTACGATAAATCACATTACAGAAGAGCAAGTAGCAACTCTGTCTAAAGCATTAGTTCAATCAACTAAGGAGGATTTTGAGAGATCATACTGTTAGCGAAGAAGTAGTAACTGTGCCTGAGGAAACTACAACATTTTTGGATGGACCCAGCACAGAAAGCCAATTATACATGATTTTACTTCTAGAGTCATATTTATTGCCATTAGAAAGCCTCAGTACTGTAAGTTCAGCAACTGATTTGGATTCAGCGGCATCAAAAGATGGTAACACTTGAAGTAGTATAATATTGCGTACTTTAACCTTTAGACTGCCGGAGAATCAATATATTGACGCACCCCATGATCAACACTGTGTGTATGATCAATCATTGATATAAGGTACCTCAAATACCAGTTTTCTGAGGGCGATATGCTCATCCAAATCCCGGCAGTCTAAAGGTTAAATTACAAACATTCATATCTAGTCAACGATCAACTTTTTTCAGCTCTTTTATTGAACGTTCAAGTAATAGATTAACTTGGTCAAGTTGGCGAAGGCATATCCAGATAAATCAGTGACTCTCAACATAATTTGAGTTCTGAAAGGGAAACTATTGAACTCGCTCCAGAAACTACAAATCAACTTCATACAGTTGACAATGGCATTCTCAGAGAGATCATTAAACCAACCAATCAACGTAGTATAATTTCTGAAGAAGAAGCTACTAAAGAAAAATCTAGAAAACCAAAAAGAATATTCAAAAGGTAAAATTATAAATTAAGAACATAAATATCAATTGAAATTGTTTATATAATCTTATGTATGTCTTTTTCATTCCTATAGATGATTCGCTAGAAAAGCAAAAAGAAAATTTCATTCAATCATTTACTCTTCCGACTAAATATTTGCCTAAGAATAGAAAAATTAAACTGGAAGCCAAGAACCAGAAAAGCTACCTGTAGTAGGGACTTCTGAGGAATGGCTACGAATTCAAGCTGAAAAGGAGCAAGAGAAAAAAATAAAAGAAGAGAAATTAGCGAAAAAGAAAGAATTACAGGAAAAGAAAAAGCAGTTAGCCGAAGAAAAAAGAGGTTATAGAATGAAATGAAACTGCTTCAACAAAAAATCAAACAAGAAACTAAATAAGTTATTGACTATTTATTAGTGCGCGTTACTGAAAGTATTACTATTATAAGTAATTTAAGCTAAAGTCATTCGTTGCATGTAAAATGAAAAATTGTATACCAAGTTAAACATACATGTTTAAATTTTAATAAACAAAGTTATTTTATATTTTATGTATTTTATAATTTTACAAATTTATTGAATCCCATTTTAGTAGCATTCGCTTAAAATATTGATAATTAAATCAATAAACAACAAATTACATCATGTTCCATAATAGGGGTTTCCTGTATGAAACATGGGTGCACGATCCAAAATTCTGTTTTATAATAGGGTCAGAAGGTTCTTTTAATATTTTATTTATCAATTGCAAAGTATACAGTAAATCAAAACTTTAAAAAAAGATCTGTATTTTACATTATGTAGGCGCATCCGATAGGTGTGTCTAAGTTACGGTTTTGGGTTATTTACATATCCGTTTTTTTACTGGATTTAAGTGTCCGAAAAGCGTACCATAATAGGCTACTTTACCCTAACAGATCCCCGTGTTGACAAGCCTCTGTAGTGTCTAGTCCAGTTCTTGTGTCAGGTCGCAGTAAGCCAGTGCACAGTAGTCGATGATGAGGTTAGAGCTCTTATGAAAGAAATAGAGCCGGTACATTAAAGAGTAAGCACGTTTACGTAATTGTGTAACGTGCCCTTTAACGTAAGTTTGGAGTATAGCACCAACTCCAGATTGTGCACAGATGATTCATAGTCGGCCCTTCGCGTGTGTGCTTCCGTCAAGCAGATTAATTGTAAATTAGCGTAAGAATTATAGTTTTGTCCATGTGTATAGACTCCGGACGGAATAAGATGATGTGTTAATTGTAGCTTGTAACACTCGGGGCGACGCGGTATGCATTATATAGATCTGATTGCGAGTGATGCAAGATTTTGTGGTTGTATCGCAAAACAGATAGGGTAGAGTGGGCTGTTTGGGGATGGAATATAGCATCTGGCAATTTTTAAGATAGTACTACACTGAGGTAGCTAGACAAAACAAGCCTACTTTTTATTTTTAGCCTTTTGTAGAATATCTTTAACAACAGAAGTTGTATAAGTTAAGGTACAACAAATAATGATTATGCGCTTTCATTGAGGGATTCTATTTATCATAATTGTTAATAAAAAGTTGTAAATCAGAGTTTATTTAACTCATGTTTTAAGGTTAAGTGTACAATTTTTAAATATCATTTGTTTATTACTACGCTCACAGGGTTCGAAGTTTTGACTTCAAGCACTTAAACTATTCGTTAATTATTCAACTAATAATCTACAAAATATAAGTGAATTCTGAACCATACATTTATATAATCAAAAGAGCAAAAGAAATACGCGCATTTACGGACGTTAAAATGTTTATAACTTTTTTTTCACGCTTCAAATCTCTACCAAAATTAAACTGAGTAATTTTCTCACTGAAATCTATTTGTATGACAAGTTTCAGGTTTTTCTGAGCAGTCAATCACTTTGGTATAGTATTCCCTTAAATTACTGTATTTATTCAATGAAATACTTAACACTATGTAAACGCTCAACCATTAACCCTAATGTTTATGTTTATTAGCATATCGTTAACTCGTTAACCGCATGTCGATAAACGACCACTTAGCAACTAACATTGATCTATTCGACATAAAATAACCATAAAGTTAGGTTAAAATATTACCCACACGCTTGCCTATCTTGAAAAATTTCCCATTCATACCTCACAACTATGTGCTTCTTACTACTTACTATCTTTATTAAAAGTAATCCGAAACTCAACTACGCAAACAGTCGCGAAAGGTAGCCGCGCGCAAGATAGCCTAATCGAACAAAACATATTAATTCTTTGTAATAATTGAAACGTGGAGCAACATACTCGCAAGAAAAGCCTTCGGGAAAAAAACCGGAAACGATACACTAAGCCTTGTTCTCCATGGACTGATCGACCACGCAGAAAACACCAAAAGCCACTGGTTATGAAGTGCCTGCTCGGAGTCAGTCAGGACAGGAGAGTGCTAATTTAGCTCTTGATACTTGCCGTCGAGACCTGCCTGCCGTATTTAAACAACCTGTTTAGTCATTGGTTTTTTGTGGTAGTCGACGACGGCTGCCATTCTATTTGTTTTTCATGAGCAACTCTTCTTCTGCAGCGTCGTTTCCTCGAAACCAAACAGACGGTATTTATCATGTGCACTCTAAACATTTATTCAACCTTAGGACGTTCTGCCCTAACTTCTTCCAAGAGTGCTTGTAACCTGGTTTCCCTATATTACAACATTCTATAAATAAGGTATTAAAAAGATTTAAGTAAAAAATCATACGTTGAAATAATATTTTACTTGAGAGGCTGCGTACCAATGCATTAGCAGAAACTTATAAGTTAAAATTGAAGCAATTGGGCTCAGTTGTCGATTCAAGTTGGGGAACAAATATTTGCCCAGCCAAGTAATAAATTATCCTGCGAGTAATATTGGATGTATTTTCATGATTGCTAATTGGCTTGTTGCTTCCGTTTGCATATGATTTCAGCTTGCAATTCTTTATTAAAATTTGTTGTCTTAAGGAACCCGAAAAACTTCGTCTAATATAAGTATGCTGCCAAAAATACGATGGCTTTATTTTTTAAATAAGAATGGTCTGACTCTCAGCCAAAAAATGGAAATTTTGCAAAAATTAATTATATCTTCAATACTGAAGTTAGTTCAGTTATTCAATAAAATATATTGCAAGTCATATTTAATAACAACAGTAGCGGTATTTTCGCTATTTTGTATTGTTATCAATTTGTATAATGGTTTGTAAGAGCTATGTAAAATTTCTTTTGTTTGTATGCCTTTAAACGCGCGAATCTAATTTTAAACTCCCAATACGAGTAGAGTTTATCCTTATCGCCCTACCTTTAATTTACATTTTAAACAAGAAATAAGATCTATGGATTGAGGTAGGTTGTTAAAAGTAAAATTTACTTCGATCGCTCTTTAATTATAAGAAAAATAGGAAAATATTAAACAAACTAAATTATGAAGTTCTAAATGTTCTTGAAAGTCGCATAATTTTTTGTTTTCTAATTGAAGTTTTTTAATGCATAGTTCTTGTTTAATCCTAAAAAAATATTGGTTTCAAATCAAAATCCGTGTTATATATATATATATATATTCTGTACAAATAACTTACGTTAAATCAATGATTTCTTGATTTATATCAAGTAAAGGTCTTCTATAAATAATCAAAAAGCCTTCTGAAAGTTTTTTAGAAGTATTTAAAAAGTGGACTTGCATATCACTGAAAATAACATATTAAAAATTTAGAATAAATAATCATCATTAATCAAATATATTGATTATTTAGAATGCCATAATTAACCTATTAATACTTGTTGTATTTGTTTTTTTTTCATCTTGAAGAGATTGTTTTACGTTTTCTGTCATTGTTTTTAAATTTGTAAAAAATGCTTCTCAGGTTTTATAAATTTACTTCATGAACCTGCAAATAAAAATGTACATAGAACATCTATTATAAAATATATACGAACAGAATCTGTAGAGATCTATCCACAGATTTCTGCACTTTATTTTCGTAAGGGGAAATACTAAATTTTTTGATAAAAATGGATAAAATATTAAAGAAATCTATAATTTCTTAGTTTAAGTTAAGGTTGGGATCTAAACGGATCAAAGTGGAACTTAACGCTACTGAACAAAATTGTACGATTAATCGTGTGACTAATCACGTCGAAAAAAGTTCGATAAATTAACGCGATTGATTGCGCGATTATTCCCGCGTTTAATCACGTGAATAATCGCGCGATTTTTTTCAGTAGGGAACTGATTGTAAAGTTTTGTTCTCTTAATTCATTTCAAACTACAACAGTGAATAAAATTTTTGAAATTTTTATATGCATCTAATAATCCCTACGAACTAAGAATACTACTATGAATTGTATCGCAGCACCTAAGACCCATAGCAAAGGCAAGCTGCAACTTGATAGCTTGTTGAACCTTTTTACCTGTCTTATATCTTGTCTACTATTTGCGTTCAAAATCCACAGAACACGATAAGAAAATATATAAATGAAATAAAAAGTTTCATTTAACAAAAAATTTAAAAATTGAGTATTTAATCTGTTTAATACGTTGTAATATGTATAATTATTTACACGTACTGCAATGTTAGGACATAGCTTGAAACGAATTCAAGTGGATCAAAAAAATTAATTAAATCGAATTCTTTCATTCCTTATTTTGCGTTTCATTCCGTTTAGATCCTACATTTAACAAGGAATGCAAGTAAGCTTTATATTAACAAATTACCATTAATAATTTCAAGATGATTTTACTGTATAGTTAAGCATTGTAGAAATAAACAATTCATATTAAGATTGTTTATGGGAAATATTACTCCATTTTTATTTGGTTTAATATAGTGATCGACAATCCATGGAAAATCTTGTTTTATATTTTCATTATTAATTAAAGCTGTATTATTTGTAACAATATTAATTAAATATGATGATGAATATTTTGATAGTTCTTTTAAATATTTTTTTAAGGATGATAATTTTAAGCATAATATTTTTAACTGATTATCTGTTTCATCAAAGTATACGTCAGTTCTGAAAAATTAAATGATATTTAATACATAAATAAAATTTTAAAAGAGCAGGGAGAAAAGTCGCGAATAAAATAGTGCAGTACTGAATTTCACATAGTTCAGACTGTGTAACATTCATTCAAAAAGGTTCTACCAGCACGCCTCTAGGCAAAGTATTATAATTTGTTCGCAAAATATACCTTGCGAAGAAAGATATTTATAAACGTATATCAAATAATAATTATTTACTGGACATTCAGCATAAATCACTTTGAGTTTATTTAGAACTTTTTACTTTCTTGATTATGTGAACAGCTTCCAGCTAGGGCGGCTAAAGGTGAATATAGACCAAGAATTATGTTTTCGATCCCAATTCACCTTTTTACACGACAAGAATAGCAAAATACTCTCAAGCGGCTCAATTATAATGCTAGTAATATTTTGCAAAACAAAAGAACACTTCTAGAAATTAGACATCATAATCAACATTAAAAGTATGCAACCGTTCTTTGCTTTTCAATATATTAATGATACATAATTTACTTTAAATAAAACCTCCGTCAACTATTAGGTATTTATTTGATTTTCTACTGAAAACATTAACGCGGAACATTACGATGCAGTTCGCATACGAATTTACATGAAAAATCGAACGAGATTTTCAGGCCAAATGTTATGCGATTAGTCATGTGTCTAATCAAGCGATGCAAGGACAAAAGAAATAATTGATTGCTTATTAGTTAATTTTTTATTAAAATTAAAAGGACACTGTGTACAAAGGTAGTGAAGTGAACTTTTTTAAACTAAATGTGGAGGTGGCTGGGCAAATCCAAGGCAAGCGCATTTCCGAGTCGTAGCCAAGTGTAACGTGCCAAGATTTTATTATAGTAGATACATTGTCCACGACCATGAACATTGTTTACAAAGTCTACGCGATTACAACCATGTATTCACGCATACAAATTGCGAATATTCAAAGCTATGTAGCTATAGCACAACTGAACGTTAAAAATTAAATAGATAAACCTGCGAGTCAGTACTGCCCGCGCGCGATTGATTGCAACACATGTGCGTGAATGTCTTTTTAGTGGCTGATGCTGATAGGTCATAAGGTACCGAGTTACGAAAATCATGTCAATTGTGTGTATCGACATCGAGGCTTTATAAGCTAAGAAGCTGATCCACGCAGCGCTTTGTGTATGCAAATCACTACATATAGCGTGCCTGTTTCTCTAGAGTAGCAGCAACTGATGTTCGTGCATGAAGCTTGCCAAATTCGTTCGACAGCTGCCGAAAAGTTGACACGTGTACCTATATACTTTACGTCTAGTATTTCTCAGTAACACAAGGCTGCCGAGCCGGTGGTTAGTTCCAAAGTATACAAATAATTTATTAAACTTGCGCAGCCAGTAATCTTACGAAATACGGTTTTCACACAATCTACTATTATACTAAGAAATTTACTCCATAAATAACTATTTTTCACACAATTTTTAATAATTTTTGTTCGATTCCCATGTTTGACAACACGTAGTGTCGGGAGTCATCTGATACAATTATTACTTTGCCAACAAATTTAATTTTATTATTACATAAGTCTTTAAATAACGTATCCACTGCCTGAATAGCATGTTTCGATGTTATTATAAATATATGAATTATGACTTCTACATTTTTCAGATTTTTTCCATATATTGAATTGGGAGTAATGATGCACGTTGAATCTTCATTTATATCTAATGGTAATTTAAAAATAACATGTAAAGTTCTTTCATTTATTAATAAATTTGCTGATGTATTAATCCATGCTACAAATGAAAAACTAATTTTTCCTTTATTCAAATGAGTGATAATTGTATTTAGTAAGTAGCTTTTTCCACTACCTCCAGTACCATCAATAAACACTTCACTTGATTGGCTTTATTAATTACACCATTTATTACTGAATCGAAAATTTTATTCAAGAATCATTTTCAATTTTATTTGTTGCATAAAATCTTTTATAATTGGTTTCCTCAACATCCTCACTAAATTTAGGTAAATTGAAATCTGTCAGTGTATACCCGTAACTTGTTAAAATGGAATTGATATGTTTCAGTAAGATATTTTTAAGTATTTCTTTAGTTAACAATGGACTGTAAAAATGTGCTTTATATTTTTCAAATAACTCTTTAACATTTACTGGATGATGAAATACGCATATATAACCAAACAGGTTACACAGAGTTTCAGGAAATTCAACCTTGATTGCTTCTTCCAAGCTTATGTCCCATTCTTTATCGGTGGTTATTAACTTTCTAGTTACAACTACTTCATGTAATGTTGCGTATGTAACATATCCTTTGGATTTACAAAGTACATTCTACTTATAATTGGCTTCCAAATTTTTTTCTTGCTATTTTTTGTTTTTTCATTAAAAACGTAAAAATATGGTATATCAACATACAAGAATTGCCTGGCTTGCGGATCGTTTGCATTTAGTTCAAACCATGCAGTGATATTCGTGTTTAAGTTTTTATTAATCAACTCTTTTTCTGATCCTTAAAGAATACAAACTGTTCATTTTTCAAATGTACAGCTAATCTGTAAATTACATGTGATAAAACGTACATTGCATATAGTAGTAGACGATACATTGCTTCTGAAGGGCTTACATATTTTGTGTTGGAATATTGTTTTATTTCATGATAGTTGAAATTTTCTTTTTCGCATTCGTTTTCATTATTACCTTGACTTATTATTATAAATGCACAATCATGCCTCTTATAACAATATCTAAATAAATATTTGATACATTGAAGAGTTGCACAATCTTCAACATTAATATGACAAATTTTAACAATAAATACGAATTGTATGGAACTACAAATTGATTATCAGCTATATTGTTTTTATCGAATTCCTTTTCCATTGTTACTTTGTCGATAAAGGAGATATCCAGTATTATTAAAAGTAGTTTAGTAATTAAACTATTTTGAAAAGTTTTTGGTTGATTTTTTGTTTTGTTATGCATACATGGTGAATTTATTATGGAACCTTGGATATTTCATATCTTCTGGCTTCGATTTCGGCTCGATGTAATGTATACATTTTGTGGTAAATTTGACCACTTATATAACTTGAGGTCCTTTTCCGAAAAGAGGGTCAAATCTAGCTTTAAAAATTGCGAAGGCAAGTGTATTATTATATTGTCTAATATTATTTAAAAAGTGTTTACTCTCGTCAGTAATTCCAGAAACTAATTCTTTTAAATGTCAAGGTAGTTCACCGGCTGTAATGGTGCTCAATTGGGGTTTTTATTAGAAAATTCCTTTTTTAAGATATTGTACAGTGTTGTCTAATGTCAAAACCCTATTAATCATAGTATCAAACATTAGAATGGTGGTATAAATTGTTTAGAGTATAAAATACTCTCAAAACTCTATATAGATATACCAATGGCATGGGATGAAAACTTTGAATTGTTGTATTTTAAAAAGAGCCTCGTTTGCCCTATCCAACTTTTTCTCCATGATTTGTATTTTACACCATAAGCTAGTTTTTTCAAAATATTCTAAGAAAACTCGCTTCGCAATTCAACTAAACGTCCTCAAAATTCGGACTCGGTATAGGCTTACCATGTTAAAATACAAAAATTTAAGGTTCTATATCTCTAAAAATAATGTCGCTGGGGGGGGGGGGATACCATGTTGTAGAGGACATTTTATTGAATATGTAAACTAAGTTCGAGCGATATCCTAAGAAAATAAATATTCTGCTGAACTACCTTAAGGATTAGTGATATTGTCAGATAATGCAACGTTTTCTCTATTGCAACAATTAGAATACTTCTTATCACATAATATTTCAAATTCGAAATGTTTAGCATTAAGGAATTCACATATTTCACTCATGCTACCCAAATCATTTTCCATAATTGCTGATTCATCTAAATCAAAATCAAACACGGCATTCAATTTTGTTATTGAAAGTTCATTGAAATTTTTAATAGCGAAACCTTTTAATTTTTTGTAGTTATTATTATAACTCATTACTTTTTAATTTGCTTCAGAGCTATAAACGTATATACCTTATCAGCCGAGTGACGTTAGGAGTGAGGTAATCCTGCTAATTATTGCATTATCTACTAATTTCAAAACAGGCTGCTTACCTTATTGAAAAACCTTAGCTGAGAATCTAGTGATTCTCATGTGATTGCCATTCGACTAAGGTAATCTACAAAAAATATACTTAGAAAATGGTAATCCCAGAAACCATGAATTTTCAAATTGTTGCATTTAAATACTTAGTGTTACTATAATTAAATTCACACCGTAGTTACTAGATGATTAAATAAGATGCACACCATAAGTTCTATAATGGGTTGTATTATGATACGTATTTAAGTACATACATATTGATATTCTTTAGTACATACACGTATTATTGTCTGCACTGTTGCCTGTATAATTGTTTACCTACTCTACTGAAAAACCTTAGATGAGAATCACGCCAAATCGTATAGTCTCATGCGATTCTCGTGTGATTTTCATTTTACTAAGTAAAATTTTTAAAAACGATGATTTATTATGTCAGAATACATTAAACGAAAATGGACGCTTTGGCGGAGACAGACGTGTTTTGTTAAGGAGCAGCGTTGCTTTATACATATTGGGATAGTAAAAAGGAGAAGTATGAGTGGAGTGGAGAAATTAAGAGAGGTGAGAACAGAGAAGTTTTTGAGTAATAAATAAGGAAAAGGGAGAAAGGGGCAAAACAAGAGAAAGTAAGAAAAGGTAAAAGCATAAAGAGAGGTTAGGAAGCAGTAGAAGAGGACAGAGAGAAGAGAGAGAGAGGGGGGGAGAGAGTAAACCTAACCCCTCTCTCTCTCTCTCCCTGTCTCATAGCAGCCTCATGCCTAGAACCCCAACGAAGAAAGAAGAAGAAACCAAAGAAAAAGAGGAAGAGGAAGCGTCGAAAGATGGAGAAATGGAGAGGATGCAAGATACACGATGTGGAAGTTCATGCAGGAGGGAAGGGCGGAGAGAGAAAGAGTGATGGATGAGTGGGAGAAGAAATATGAAAAGAAATGAAACGAGAGAGAAGAGGAAGCGAAGAAAGAAATGGAAGAAATCAGATCGATGGTGAAG
Organism: Trichomalopsis sarcophagae; assembly: GCA_024372645.1. Classification (NCBI taxonomy): domain Eukaryota; kingdom Metazoa; phylum Arthropoda; class Insecta; order Hymenoptera; family Pteromalidae; genus Trichomalopsis; species Trichomalopsis sarcophagae. Next base: position 153,347 of record QLSS01000251.1, read on the forward strand.
GAAGAGAAAAGGGAGAGAATGGTAATGAAAGAAGAGGCAAAAAAGGCAGCAGAAAAGAAGGAATAGAATCGGGAAGAACTTATGAAGGAAATAGAGGCCAGGGTAAAGCAAATGCTAAGTAAGGAGAACGAGGGAGAGGCAGAGAGCGCCAAGGATAAGGAAGAAATGAAGGAAAGTAGAGTGGATCTGGAATGGAGAGTAGAGAGGAAAAATAGTTACATGATAAGTATGTTAAAATTAATAAAAAATTGATAAAAAAATCAGTAATATGCTTATAAAACTTTTTCTATAAAATTGAAACCAAATCCTCTCATTTATACCATAACTAATGTACTTTTAAACAATATCCTGGAGTTTGAACTCATTTGGACCATTCGTTCCTTTGGAATCTTACGGTCAGTGAATTATGGACTCCCTACTATACGTAGATAGATATTATAGAGGTATATAGAAGGTCTGAAACTGTCAAAATAAAGGTAATTATGTATGAGAATAGTAAAAGAAATTTGTTTTTTATATATAATTATTTATAAATTTTTAATGAAAAATTTTGATTTTAATTTCAAAATTGGTGTGCCCCCTTAAATGGGTAACTAGAGAGGACGACAGCAACGCACATCATACATTGGGAAACGAATAGGGCAAAGCTGGAGACGAGGGCAAGGAAAAGGGCGATAAGATATGAGGAGAAAGGGCAAAGAAGACTCGATATTGGGAGAATGCTGGAGAAAGCTGGGAACTGCTTAAGAAAGAGGGAGAGGTGGGGGTACCGAAGAAAAGACGTGAGGAAGATAGAGTTGGAAAGATGTAGTATCTCAATGGTAGAATAAGTCAGAAGGATGGTAGGAGGTGAAGGGGTAGAAGAGGAAATAGAGAGGATAAACAGGGACATACAGTGGCATGAGTGGAGGGAAGAAAACAGGGAATGAAGATACGCAGGGGAGATAAAAGGAATAATGAGAGAGCTGGGAGGTACTCCAGAGTATCTGACAGACAGAGGTCGGCACAAAAGAGGGATGCTAGGAATAATAGCAAGATTTAGGCTAGGCAGCGAGATCAGGGGAAATAAGTACTGGAGAAAAGAAGAGGAAAGGATTATTAGAATATGTGGCAAAGAGGAGGAAACCCTACAGCACGTGATAGAAAATTGTAAGGAAACGAGGATAAAAAGAACGAAATGGGAAGAGATATGCGGGGGAAGAAAAAACCAAATAGGAAAGCTAAGTGGAATTATATGGAAAAGGAAAAAAAAAGAAGAGACAGGTAATCCAATAGAACGGTAAAAGAGAAAAGATAGAGAAGAAACGGGATTTGAAAAGAGCGCACAAAAAGGAAGACTAAAAACGGGAGAAAAGATGGGAGGAAGGAGAAAGGAAGAATCAAATAGAAAGATAATATGTATAAAGCAAAGCTAAGATGTACTTAAGTGTAGATATATTGTAAATACTTATGGTATAGACAATAAAGAATAATAATAATAATATCCATCGAAGGTAAGGTGTTCAGCGCGCGTCTGAAAAAGCTTTTTCCTGCTTCAGTCATGAAACGAACGTTTTTTCATACATGAAAATAGTGTAGATAATTGTGCATTCCTAGAGTGGTTGAAAAAGTTAAAGTTCAAGAGAAGAAAAACGAAAATCTCTAAACAGGGACAAAAATTATTTTTCAACGGTCTAGCGTTGATGCCTCTTATATAGACTTTTACAAACTTATAACTGCATTGTGCATGATTTTAAATGCACGATAACATACAGTATTAATGCATTATTTTCCGAAATAGCTTATAAATCTGCAGCCGATGCGCGGATTAAAAAAGATTTAATCTAATAAAGTTAAGTGCAATTTATGAAAAAAAAAAAAAATGTTTAAAAAATTTAATAAATGATGATGATGATTTGTTGTTAAATTCCATATAATAACTTTAAATTAAAATATTTGTTGTAATCCCTACATTGGCTGATGAATCATATTTGTTTTGAGTACATAAGTTAGAGTCATTAAGTTTTAGATCTCTCATACGGACAGAACTGAAGTAAATCCGTGATACCCGCAAAAATGAAAATGATAGATTTTTGGCCTTTACAGACATGTTGCACGTGGTATATGGTGCATATAAAAATTGTTATTCGTTGTTTACAAAAAAAAAAAAAAACTCTCTGCGCCGAGTAGTTGTATTAGAGGAAATCTGTCATTTTATCCCGATTCATATATAATTTTTACTTGGCAATATTATCCGTAAGAACACAATAACATACCCTCAAATTAAAAGTCTTTCGTTAAAATTAACTCTTAAATTGAGTTACACTTAATTTGGGAGTAACTCTCAAGTTAAGAGTGCCAAATTACCGTTAAATTTGAATTTTTTCCGTAAGAAATTCTACAAAGATTAGTTTGAGTTGTAAAACGTGCTAGTTTTCGTGACAAAAATTGAAACGTGCTAGTCTTCGTCACGAAAAATAACGAAATGTATTAGTCTTCGAATTCTGAAATTACTACTCTTCGTAAGGAGCGACGATTTATAGATGGATTTTTTTCAATATTTTTTAAAGCAGTAACGGTTTTGTAAACGATGATTTGTCCGCAACTATACTGCTTCACTCTTATTTTATGGTGGACTTGTGGTATGGTTGGCAGCTGATTTCTCCTTTTATTCTCTTCTTAATGTATTTTAGGTTATTTTAAGAGTTTTTTTAATAATTAATAATAATTATGATGAACTGATTTAATTGATATTTTTTTGTTTATTGGAGACAACCAGAACTCAGAAGATGTTATAATTTCTCACGCGATGTTTTAACAGTTTCGTTATTTGTAGTTGTCAGATTGTATAGTTGTATAATACGCTTGATTTCTTGTATAGATATAAATATATAATCTTTATATTTTGTGACCTTGATGTTGTAAACTCCTTTATAGTGCAGCGGATGCTGATTGGTCTTATTAGTATACGAATACTCGTGGCAATTATAGTTAGACTACACTAGTTGGTCAGCGGCACTTGCTATCGTCAGAGATTCCATTAGGCGGTCCTTCCACCACTGCCGCCTACAACTCACGTCTAGCAACGAAGAGTAATACTGTATTTTATCTACAGAGTTTGAGGGGTTTATAGACACTCAGTAAGCGATGCAAATAAAAATACAGCACTCATATCTAATTACCAGATTCAGTTGTCAGACAAAGAGTTTAAATGAAAAGGCGCTGCGTGAATCGGTTCTGGGATTTTTAATGCCTCGGTACCAATGCAAGCTGTTGGAAAATTAAGATATTAGTAAAGTTCTCGATAACCAATCGACATTCGCCACACCAAAAATTGACGCGTACGCTTTACAGACGTCGTTCGCGTGCGAGGAATGCTGACACACTTGCTCTAATTTTCAGCGTTCGATACGCAATTTCACAATCGGTCTGTTGAATTGAATTGCACGCGCACTCGCGCGCGCACACACACACGCACTAATATACATATATGCAACTATATTGAATAACATGACACGTTACACACCTATTACACCTGTTACACTGCCAACCAGAAGTTACGTTATGGAAATAAAAAATAGATGGTCGAATTTCTATCTACTTTATTTCATTAAATAAATAATAATTCGAGATAATTGTTTTTTGACGTATAAAAATTAATTTAATCGCTCTTAAATAATGCCAAAGTGAATTCTACATGGTCAATGAACTTACATGGTCAGTTTATATGAGGAACTATATACATTTTTTACAATACTTGATTATATTTTATTTATGACTTTTCTCCGTAAGTGTTTATAAATTAGCTTACTTTAATGCATTTTTTTTTGATTCATTACCTATGAATTTAAATATAAATCTTTCTGCTGGATGTTTGTGTGCATTAAAAACTATTAAATTAATATATATTGAATTACTTTTATCCTTTTCGATAAGATATTTTAAATGTGCTAAAATATTTGCAATGTATGTATTTAATTCAGGATTATTTGATATTTTAGCTCGAATCCCATAAATTTTTTTTTTCATAAAAATATTTTTTGGGTATAACTGTCTATAATACAATATAGTGTGTACAGCTAACTCCAAAAACTCCAGTAAAATATCTGTATTTACTAGTGAAAATAAAAATGTTAATAAAACAATAATGAAAGTTCAACCTCAGTAAAATATTTTTTGTTACACGCGAAAGATTTTTGCGTTTTTCGTAGCTAGTAATCAGGACTAAAGTAACTCTTTTTTGACCGACGGGCAAAAAAAAAACTTTTTTGCCTATTGAGCGTTTCAAAAAATTTTTTATACTTTTTAAAAGAGCTTTTTAACAAAGTGTTGAATCTGACGTGTTCACACTATTTTTAAACAAGAGCGTAGTTGCCGTGTCAAAAAATTGTCAAGTCAGCCCCTCTCAACTCGTATATGAGAAAATACGAAAATACATCCGCACGTTACAAAAAATATGGTATGCATTAAGGGCGATGTGAGCTTTTTGAACTGTGTGGTTGCATTACTCGTCTTAGGCTCGCAAACGTACTCGCCTTTGGCTTGTGATAGCTCACTTCGACTCGTACTGCAAACTCCACACTTGGTTTAAAAAAGCCTACTTTGCGCCCTTCGTACACAATATAATATTTTCCAACACCCGCATGGAATAGGTCCTTTTTCAAGCATAAAATTTGGAGAGGAAATTTATCATTTCGAGCGTATTTTCAAAAGTGTTGAGAAATATTCAATTCTTTCCTAGGTTAGGAATAAATTTCTTTTCCCCTATGTAAGAAATGTGTCTATTTCTCCGAAATTTTTTTAGCCATCAAAAGAAAAGCATATTTAAACTCAAAACCGCTGCCAATTAAGTGGCACAAGTGGAGGCAGCTCCAAATATACAGTACAATCTGCCTGCTAATGTATGAATTTTATATAATATACAGTACAATCTGCCTGCTAATGTATAAGGCGGTTTTTGATATATAATTTAATATATAAGTTTTGAATAGCTCATTGTCCAAACGTTTGTAGAGCCTCTTTTTTTATTACAGAATACGAACGCTACTGTCAAATTTTATATCAGTATGACATGAACTCATTAGGAGGGACTTTAACTACATGCAATGCCACCCCTATAAAAGGAAGCAAAAGTTTTGAGAAAAATCAGTTTTTACATTTTATCTATTTACTTGAGAAGCGCTTGACGAAATCATTTAAAATTTTACTAACAGATAGATTTTATGGTAAATCACCAAATAAAATTTTAAATCATTTGACTACATTGTTTTAGAGATATAAAAAATCAAAAAATGTTCAAAAAAAAATTGAAACCTTGTTATCTTAAGAACCATAGGGGTTTGAAAGCTGCGCAATGAACTTAGCCAAGACACATAAAATATCTACTTTATGTGACCCATAGGCATGATTCTTTTCGTGAGGTTATGATGTTTAGTTTCAGAGATATTAAGATGGATTTAGAAGCTCTTAACAAGATTTTTCGCGTAAATACGACTTCAAGGTCAACGGTGCGTTGCTCTCACAGAGGTTCAAATTCCGCCGACGTTGTAGCACATGTCATTAGAGGGAAAAAAGCATTGAATAACGCTCATGGATTGAAAAAATTGTTTACGTTTACAAGAACATCGATATTTCCACCCTAAGAAGCAAATTTGTAATGGACAACCCTTAAATATTGAAAATTGTATCATGTATACAATCTCACACTGTAGGTGTATTTCCTGCGGACTAGATACCTCGTGGTCTAAACCAGCTGCGTTTGTTGTAAACACTGACGATCATACTAAACCAGGAATGCATTGGGTTGCTGTACACGTAATGAAAAACCAAGCTTGCAGTGCTCTAGTGTTTGGTTTAATTAATTATTTTACTAAGGGAAATTTTGATCAAGCATTTAGTTTTTTTAAAGTCTTGGAAATACGAACAGATGTTTATGCGTACTCACGCGATTACAGCGCCAACCTTAAAATCTAATTTTACATAAAACTTTTTAAATAAAGCTTGCAATGGAAAACCGAGTCTGTAGCGCCTTAGTGTTAAGTTTAATAAATCGTTCTACGAAAGGACATTTTGATTGAACTTTTAGTAAAACTAAAAGTAGTAAAACTAAAAGTTCAATCAAAAAAATCCCATTGAACTTTTAGTAAAACTAAAAGTTCAATGGGAATACAAAATACCACTTGGCAAATTTGCGAAGCTTTTATGACGACATTTCCTTGACTTCGGAAATATTTTAGTTCTTTTCAATTTTTATCTTAAAATATACATGTAAACTGTACGAAGTTATAAATCTAACATATTTTAAGCTAAAAACAGCATAGAATTTTAAGGCTTACAGAAGCACAGGTAGCTGAGGCAGTAAGATTATGAATTGTGGCAATTTTTTTTTATTTCTTGAGGTCAATTTATTTGGATTATCAACAAATCTACTTTACATAATTGTTTAGTAAGAACCAAATAATTTAATTTAATAACCAAATTATAATTCTTATGAGTGATTTCTGATGTGATTTGTCACGTGAGCAATCACGCCAAATAGTCACGTGATAAATTACGTGATTTACCATGTGAGAATTCAAGTGATCTATAACTTGATTTATCATATGATAAATCATGTGATTTTACTTCATACATAATAACATACAGTTTTTTTACTTTTCTGTTTAATGGATAAAATTATTTATGAAATCACTTGTAATTTGTATAATTCTCTCTCTCTTTATTAATTAATAACACATATATTTATTAATTAATCTGTAAAATCTATTTATCTATTTGCTAGTATATTGTACAACACATTGTACAGCAAATAAAACCCATCTAATCTAATCTAATCTCTCTCTCTCTCTCTCTCTCTCTCTCTCTCTAGATTTCTCTTTTTCGCTCGCATAGCTATAATTTATTAACAGATGTTCAACAAAATATCGCGATGAAATAAACGCACATGCAAAACTAAAAATCTTGTTTTTTATGATTAAGTAATAGAAAAAAATACAGCATAGGTAGATTAAAATTCATTGTATAGAAGTTGAGATAAAAATGATGCAGTTTTCAGTTCAACAGAGTATACAGGGGGAAAAGACAAATTCTTGAACCTGAATACTCTCGAAACTAACTGGTTTTGTAAACAGCCCAAAGAAAGGGATTATGTCTTAGTTAAAGTTTTTCAAAATTCTTATATTAAAGTAGTAATCTGTTTAAACTATATAGAATACGTAGAATTAAAAGACAGAGACAAGATATTTGATCTAAATCATTCAAGCCGATAGGAGGACACGCAGGAGTCAATAGAACGTTTAATCGTATAAGTAAATATTTTTGGGAAAATTTAAAATCAAAAATTATAATGATTGTCAAAGAAATAAACTAAAAACAGTAAAAACGAGATAACCAATGGTAATAACAGATACACCGTTTAAAACTTTTGAAAAAATAGCCATGGATATAGTAGGTCCACTAAATATAACTAAAAATCAAAATAAGTATATTCTTACTATACAGGATCAATTATCAAAATTTTTAATTGCAGATCCTTTATATGATTAAACGGCAGAAACAATTGCAGATGCATTTATAAAAAAATTCATATGCATTTTCAGTTCACCAAAAGTTGTTCTTACAGATAGAGGTGCAAATTTTACAAGTAAAATACTAAAAGCGGTAGCACGAAGATTTAAATTTTCAAAAATAGAGGCAACAGCTTTCTCGCCTCAATCGAATGGCTCACGATAAAGAGCTCATCATCCATTGTGCGGATATCTGAAAAACTTTTCTACGAAAAAACTTGAGTGGGATAGTTTGTTAGAATTAGCACAATTTAATGATATTATGAGTGTACATAGCGCTCATAGATTTAAGCCGTATAAACTGGTGTTCACTTATCCACCGAGATTACCTTCAAGTAAACCTTTAAAATCATCAGAACAACTTCCAACTTTCAATAATTATTTATCGAATTTAATTACAAATATGAAAAATATTGCTAGTCTTGCACGTGAAAATCTAATATTAGCAAAAGAAAAATCTAAAAAATATTATGATCGGTTTACAAATCCAGTTAAATTTAACAAAGGTGATCAAATCTGGCTCATAAAAGAACCAAAACCAGGAAAATTAGAGAAAAATCAAAACCTGGGCCCTTTTGAAATTTTATACGTCACTGAGAACAGCAATGTCATAATAAATAAAAATGGAATGCCAAATACAGTTCATGCAAATAAATTAATTATGTATAAAAAATAAAACTAACGTTCTTTTCTGTTTTAGGAGACTCTGAACCATGATCTTTAAAAATAATTTTACTAATGACAAGTTTTTAAATTAACGAAACAATCATTGGCTATGACTGCGGCACAATAACGCCAAATATAACAACATTCTCTTTGATTGACTCAGGGGAATGTGACTTTCACAATACACCCGTGAATTCAACAAGCGTCAACATCGAGCTGATACAAGTCGCAGAATTTCGAGAAGTCGCGATAATTCAATGCAGAATATAAATTCATCGAACAGCATCTTCTACCTACGGAAAATAGAGAACAAGAATATATTTATGAGATAAGTCATGAACAATGCAAATTAATTCATGAAACGGGAATTTTTAAATACGATAACATTCACACAATAGCCAATTTAAAAGTAAATTCGACAACAACAAAAGGTATAGATTTTGAAGGAAGTGCTGAGGGCAACTCGTGCTCCGGTGCATCTTAGTAAATAGTGCTAAGGTTAGTTTAAGTAACGATAAGTTAAGGTTAAGTTCGGGAACAGTATGCAAATTTTAGGAAAAACATTATATTGATATGGAAGGAGGACACACATTTTGGGAGGTTTTACCGCAGGGGGAGTGTTTTAGAAACTCTTACGATATTTTATTTAAGGGAATGGCTACTAAATTCTAACGAAATTACATTTGCTTTGGCTATCAAAGATAAAATCATGCTTTGTGATAGAAAATTTATACGTAGGGAACATCCAAAATTATTAATTTCTGAAAAGAGTAGTTATTTAAATGCGTATCAATTCGATAATGATGCAGTTAATAATAGAAATAGCGTAAACTTAAATTTACTTACGTATATTAATTCAAAATTTGTATATGTAAAAAAGCATTTAAGGAAACAGTTTAATAATCTATATTTAAATGTAATAACAGAAAAGTGTGAACTTAAGAGAAAAGTAATCCAAAATTCCCTATCAATCGACACCCTTTCCCCAGATAAATTTGCCTATAATATCATGAAGAAACCTGGATACATAACAAGGATTGCAGGAGAAGTTGCACATTTAATAAAATGTGTAGCGAAAACAGTAAAAATACTACATTTAAAAGAATGCTACAACCAACTACCAGTTTCTTCAGGAAATGAAACATGGTTCCTCAAGCCGAGAACACATATTCATCTTTTAAAAAAGTGATGGGCTTTGTTGTGAAGCATTTAATTGAGAATCAGTCGCGTGGTACATAAAATTAAGGAACGCGAATCGGAAATACGGATTTTATTATATAACGTACAAACGCTTCAAACTGTTAGCGCTAAGTAGGCAGCAAAATTTAAATGATAATTAGGACATGATAAGGAGTACGCGAAGCGCACATAAATTTGCTAGTTTAATAAAAAAAGGAGTTCAAGTAAATTGCAACTCAATAGTACCCACGTACTACACATTAGCAGAAGAATGGATAAAGTTCACTCCAACACCAATTAAAACAATATCGCCTCATAGTCTGAAACCAAACACGAAGATCGGTTGGACCTTTGAATCTGTCGAGACCTCAGCAAAGAGCGGAGTGTATTTTCAAGAAGAATTGGATCAACGACATCTACAACTAATGTTTCCCATGGAAAAAGCATCACTTTTAAATGTGATTGCTAGAGAGATGGCAGGAGAAAAAGCACGCTTAGCCGAAAGTACATGGCACATGGTCATTGGAAAAATAGTTGCAAGTGGTACTTTTTCATCTGTATTCATCATGATTCTGATTATTTTACATGTCGGAAAATAGATTATAGACACGATTATTAGAGGATATACTTTGCATACGATTTATGGTTGGTACAGGTCTATACACCTATTTGGAGCAATTTTCAGTTCAATAACATACTTGCTGACTACACTCGGAAATACGAGCAACATCCAAGAACAGAGTCCTACGAGAAAAAATGAGAATAGATTTTATGAACAAACAAAACTTCAAGAAATCAAAATTATCCCTCCTATATCTTCCCCATAAATATTTACCCCTCACCTATTCCAGATCGATCATTAACTAAAAGCAAACCTAACCTTTCAATTTCAAAGTCACCAGGAATTTTTTCTCTATGCTGTTTTTTTTTTTTTTTTTAAATAATAGAAATGTTAAAAAAAGTAGGATAAATTTAGGCGGGGAGAGAAGCAAAATAATCGCTACATTGTCAATTTTTTTGTATCTGTAACCTACATACTAAATTTCAAAGTGATAAGTAATCTAAAGTATAAAAAATCAAGTTAAAGCGGCTAATTTGTAAAATTCTGCGTGTAAAACTCACTCATTATCGACCGACTTTATAATTTTTTTTATTGCAATTATCCTATTGCAATAACTTGGCCCCCCAGGTGTTACGTCGTACGACGTATACTTACTATTAGTGATATTTCTTTATAATTAAAAACTGCTGAATCTCAATTTTTGAATGCGTCAGTGTCGCTTATGAGTTGAGTTCGCAAAATGCAAAATAATCACTTTTGTGATACGATTTCGATTTACCTTGCGAATCAGCGAATTGCAAAAGTTACGTTACGAAGGAAGGTTTTAAAAAGCCTTATACGCACTCAAACGACCAGTTCGCAGCCAGTCACGGGCTCCGAATCGCGCCGATACGACAATTGGTGACAATTATTTTAAAAGTTAAAGCCGCCTAGCCGCAATTATATATTTCTTACAAAATTAAATATACAGATTTTATAAACTACAAGTCTTAACTCTTTTAAATTAAGTGAGAATATTATTCTACATTGAAACGAGAATTTTTATTTACTTTCACTTCTAAAATTTATTTGAATAAACGGTCGGTTTCCCGTAAAAGAGATCTTACGAGTTATATTCATTTACGAGAAAATCCAAACTACCCAGTACGAGTCTACAGTTGCAATCTACTCAACTAGTCCAGGTTCAACACAAAGGTAAGTTTCACATTTATTTTACTAACAGTGAGAGTGTCAGGCGCGAATTAACAATTTCTTACAGCCTCGCCACTACTTATATCATTACGTCCGTCTATTCAATTTAGGATAGTCAGGACGTAACAGAGGTGTAGGTGGGGCGCTCCGTGGTTTTTGTGTCTAGCTGTAAAAATCATTCGAAGAAGGTGTCTAGAGGTACGGGATGGCCGATGAAAACGTCTAGGTGGTACACTCCATGGTATTTGGTGTATGGATATAAAAATCATTCAAGAGCGGTGTCTAGGTGTACAGGGTGGCCTATGACGAGGTCTAGGTGGAGCGCTCTGTAGTTTTTGGTATCTAGGTAAATAAATCATATGAGGACGGCGTCTGGGTGTACAGGGTGGCCGACGACGAAGTCTGGGTGGTGCGCTTCGTATAGTGTCTTAGTGTAATAATAATATTTGTGGACAGCGAAAATTTACACCTATCCAAATTTTTTTAATATGCATTATTAATCATAGCCACCATACTAATATTTTGCGACAGAACAATCAGTGTTTTCATGTTAATGCCTTTTTTATTGTATTTATGGTGTCTGTATCACGTTTTAATACATAAAAAGAAAATTTTAGTTGTTCACCAGAAAACAAAATGAAACGGGCATGGCATGTTACGTAGTAGTTTATAATTTATTGAAGTTAGCAAATTTGGCATGCACAACAGGAAGTTGTAAAGTAGTGGCATGCATGACGAAAATTGCAAAAAACGCTGTTTTAATTTCCGTGACTTTATTTTGCATGCCATTCAATATTTCATTAAAAAACATTATTTTAAGTTGATAAAAAAATGGCATGCATATTACACAAGCCTGACATAAAAAATTTGTGCAAAAATAAAATTAAAAAAAGTTTTTTAACGAAAATAAAAATAAGGAACATTTCCCTGTTTTTTTTTGCATGCCTTTTTGTACATTGTCTGTAAATATTATTTTAAACTTCAATAACAAATGGCATGCATCTTTATTGATAAAAAATTACCTTAAATAAACAAAAAAACCACTGCCAATACATTGGTACGTGGCTTTCTTCAAACTAAGTTATTGTTTCTATTATTAAGTACTCGGGTTTACTTTATTAAATAACTGAAATATTTTATATAGTATATTGTTAGTTCCAACAAAAAGTCTCCTTAAATTTACATTTTAATTGTTTAAAAGGTTTCGCTTCAGTTATAGTGCGACCACGAAAATTGGCATGCATCCCTCGTATGAACAAGGGTGGAAAATATTAGGAAAATGTTGTGAGAATTCAATACAGCTTTTCCGTGATTTCAAACTACTTTTAATAAAGATAAATATTAATTTTATGACCAAATAATTCTGAAATACTAATGGCATGCATGTTGCACATGATCATTTGCGACGCTGTGCCTCCCAGCACAGGTACGCAATACCTAACTTTCTTATTTTGCGGGATTTGACGTAATCGCCGACTCTTGGGAGAACGCGGGGGAGAGGAAAGAAATAATCACTCTAATTATTATATTTATTACACATGTATTTTACCCAGCCCTTTCCCTACAACGTGGTGGCCGTAGCCACCCACGCACAATAGCCACGCAGGGCTCAACGATGCTCTCTGGCTCTCACTCACACGCGCGCGCCTCAAAGCTCTCGCTTCTGACGTCGTGCCGTATACCAGTCGGCTCTCACTCACACACGCGCGCCTCGAATGCGCGACGCTGTTCGCTCTAGCAGCTAAGCAACCTACGCGCCTTCTCTCTCTCTCTCTCTCTCTCTCTCTCTCTCTCTCTCTCTCTCTCT